>JAWWLR010039004.1:0-10210 GCA_035041075.1 Acraspis erinacei | reverse complement strand
AATCAGAACTCTTTATATTATTAAGGGTCTGATTGCGGACCTGAAGTTTGTATATTCTTAAAGTTTTTAGTCCGGGCCCGATAGAATATTATATCTTATCGTACATGTGGATGATTTTCTGATCGCCGCAAAGAAAGCCAAGGATATTGAAGATATGGCTGACTCTTTGAGAAAACATTTCCAGATAATAGATCTAAGAATTCTTAAACACTATCTTGGAATTCAGTTTTCAAGAGAAGAAGGAAATAACAGCATCTCACAAACACAGTATATCCAGAAAGTTTTGAGAAACATGGGATTAAACGACACGAAATCGTCGAATATTCAACTGGATTCAGGTTACATCAAGACGAGAGACTACTAGATTCAGGAAAGCGAAAGATGCCAGGTGTTAATTTTAGCATTATTATATATTGCAGTAAACACCAGGGTCGATATTGCACCCAGCGTAACAATCCTGAGTCAATGCAATAAGAAACCTACCGAAGTAGACTGGACAGAGGCAAAGAGAGTCGCTCGCTAACTGAAGGATACAAAGAACAGGTAGCTGACACTTGGCCTCGTTTGTTAAAAGGCAGGCAGCGTAAACGAACAAAGCTACAATTATATTCGAGGGCAACCACAGTTAATTAAAGCTAATTAAAAACGAAAAGTTCAGCCACGGGATCAAGCATATTAAAACCAAATATCATTATGCAAAAGATTTAAAGGACCAAGTGATTATACAGTACGAGTACTGCTCCGCGAACGAGATGTTTGTCGACATGTTAACAAAGCCATTAAAAAAACTGAACCTGCAGTTCATGCTGGAAAAATGTGGACTTCTGGATTAGCAGCTTCGCAAATACCGTTAACGAGGGGTTGGCCTCTTGACTAAAGACCCAAGGGCCTAACGCCTGGTCAGTTCCGTCCTGACGAGCCATCCGAAAAGCAGGAGAAAAACCCTTCGTTCAATACTTTGTAGAATTTCTCATTTTAGTCTTCTACAGTTTCCTTTTCTTTATCGCTCAGATTAGATTCAGATATATCGGACAGTTAATTTGCAGTAAGGTGTTGTTTCTTTGACTTTTATTTTCGCTTCCGCGTAACTCTCACATATCCAACAGAAAAATAAACGTTTTTCTATCTAACTTTTCAACCAAATAGTACTATTTAAAAAAAATATTGATTTTGAACTAAAAGTATAATATCAAAGTTTTAAAGTAAAAATAATTAAGTCTCAACCAAAAAAGATGGGATTTCTAACAAAAACGATGACTTATTAAAAAATAGTTCAATTTTCCCGGCAATAATTAAATTTTAAACTGAACAGTAGAATTTTAATTCAAATGGGACTAATTTTATATTAAAAATATAAGAATAGACTTATCAATAAAAAAAATAATTGAGCTTATTTTTCAATCCAAAAGGACACAAAAAATTTTATTTAAAAAGACAAGTGATCCAACAGAGTTAAATGTCCGAACAAGAAAGAAATTTTTTAACAAAAACAGTCGAATTTCCAAAAAATTAACTATTTTTGTAACCAAGTAATAGAATTTTTTAATAAAAAAATATATTATTTCTGAACCAAAAATATAATAGTGAACTTTTCAAATCAAAAGAAATCATTTTAAACCAAGAAGATAATTTGTTAAACAAATAATGTTATTTTTCGCAAAATAATAAAATTTTAAACCAAATAGTAGAATTTAAAACCAAAAGAGATAAATTCTCAATGAAAAATATAAACGTAATTTTAAACTAATTTGATTGTCCATAAGTAAGGTATACTCTGACAATAACTACCCAACTGTGTTTCATGTAAAGGTGGGTGAAATTATTTAAAAAGTGCTACAATCAAAATAAAATTTATTTTCATATATATGAAGAAATGCAGGTACAAAAATATTCGAAATATTTTTATACAGTTTATAAAACGATTACGTTAGACAACTTAGACAACTTAAAATCAGTAGTATGTACAAATGAAACATTTTACTTTAAAAACGCTTCAAATCGAATAATATAAAAATATAGGTATAATGCTTTTACAATCATTTACTATACACGTAATAAAAGGAGGCGTTTCGGGTATCAATCGTGTCCTCGAATGTGACCAATTTTGTATGAACAGTTTTAAAATTTTAACATCTTAATTTCATGATTTTAAATTATTAGCGTAATTTCAGCTAATTTCCAAATATATTAAGATATGAATGACCGTAATATATTCTACAAAATGGAAAAAAGCAATTTTAAAAGAAAAACTAATTTTTTCTAACAAATCAAGCAGTGCAATCAAAATTTTCAATGGATATAAATTTTTTTTCAAATTAACTTCATGTATTCGGTCGATAAGACAAAGAATTTTAAAAAGGCATGATTCACAACTGATGTTAATGACATTTTTGAATTAAATCCATATTTAATCAGTTCTAGAATTTAAATAATTTTGAAAAAATAAAAAATAAAGAAAAGCAGCTTCTAACATTCGACAAATTTGAGCCCAGCTTTTAGTAGTTGTTAAATATTTTTTATTCACATAAACATTCCATCTAGCTATCAATGTCAGGATTTTCTAAGATCTAAAAAAGTTTAAAATCAAGTAATGCGAAGAATTCGATAAATTTAGGAATTGGAAGAATTAAAGGAATTCCAAGAATTCGAGGAATGGGAAGAATTTAGGGAATTAGAAGAATTTGAGAAATGTGAAGAATCAAAGTAATTCGAAGAGTTCCAAGGAATTCCAACAATTCAAAGAATGTAGAGAATTGAAGGAATGTAGAAAATTCAAAGAAATCTTCAATTTTAACTATTTTATGGATTTAAGGAATTAAGAGAATTCACAGAAGTCATGTTATTCACTATCTTAAAATTCACCGGTGAAATTTCACTGTTTTCCAGTGAATTGTCACTGGTTGAAACGGCCAGAAGTATGTCACTGGCAATCGGTGAGATTTCACGGGTTCAGTTAGCGGAATGGTTTCACCGACTTAGTCAGTAAGATTCACTAGTTTCTTTGTACCACTAGTCATCTGTTCACACGCCTTGCATTCCGTTAGCCAGTTATATGTAAAATTTTCCATTCATTATTATTGCACTAAAATTAAAAAAATTAACTTTTAGAAACACCTTCTACTCTCACAAAAAGAATTAGAAGCGGGCTGCGAGACGTTATCCCCACGTGTCGCGTCACTCAAATGCAAACCTTAGTGGACAGGGGCCTCCTCACTTTAAGCAAAAAATATTATATTCCCTGTTTATTGCAGCGAGGTTCCCAATATTTATAACAGAAAGACCACTAGACAATAAAGTTTTTTTCACTCGATAAATGCAAAGAACAGACCAGAGACACTCGGGTAGCAGACGACTGGATGTTGTAAAAATACAAAATGTTAAGTCCTTTTACTTTAATTATTATTTATGTTCGAAGCGGAATCTGTTCTCTTAGGAGATGGTAAAACACTCCAAGGACATACTTAGGTTAATTCTAAGAATATAGTATTAATTCTTAGGGTATTTTTGTTTGTTATTTATGACCTTGCCTCTTCGATCTTCTCAAGGAGGGACAACGAGGGATTTTAGAACTCTGTATGCCCTTTAGAGAACTGGGATTTACTCACTGCTGCCATTTCAAATGAAGAATCATGATATAATTTGAAATCTGATTCCTGCCTTCCCATTTGCTGCCTACAATAGTCCCGGAACCTGGATGGAAACCTGGGATGCCTCTAGAGCCACGGATGACTCCAGATCATTTTCTCTAGGCTTTGGGCCCTGGATGCTTAAAGCACTGGACCAAGAGCCCATCCTACTTAAAGACTCCCGCGATGAGGATGAGAAGTAGGTCTGATTGTCCTAGATGTGTTGTATGTTTTGCCAATACGGACACTCTCGCTCCAGAGAGGACGAGAGCTTCCTCATTTACCGGAAATGCTACGGATCTACCCTGGAGATATCTTTTGGCAGTTACAGACTACCCTTTGAGCCGTTAGTGCATCTTCTTTCAAATAGGCACCGCGAGTTGAAAGAGCGAGTCGAGATTCAAACTGACCAATCTTAGGAAAGCGCCGAGCAAGCAGCCAATCAACAGCGTGCCGGGGAAACTCGCCCATAGGAAACGAGACTACGAGCTTAACGACCGACACGCCAGGTTCTTTTTCGTTCGACAGCCACGTGCGAAAGAACAGTCGTGGCACTTCAAGCCTGTAAAATTTTGCACGCGATTTAACATATTCAGTTTGCTATCATTCGCAAAAATTGTAGCTTCCGTGCTTAGCTCACAGTGGAGGTAAGGTCCAAAACTTATTCTATTGAAAAGCTGAGGATTCTCGCGGATTCTAATGTTCAGAAATTTTTATTTCTTTTCGATTTGCGTTTTTGGTATCGTTTAGTTTAGTCCTTAAGGCTCTGGAATTTTAATATATGTTATTTTTCTCTCGCTCGGTCCTTGAAAATTGAAAAATCGGTGTTACTATTTGTTACCGGACTGATTTGTTCTCTCTGTCCTTTAAGTCAACTAGTTTAATATGTGCCCGGGAAAATTCGGGGTAATATGTATTTTTCTTTCAACATTTCAGATGACATGCGGTCATCTTACTTAAAATTGAAGGAGCCATGATGGCATCGTACACCCTAAATTTCAATTTTCAGAAAATTATATCTGGGCGAATCGTATCGCTAACGATAACCCAACCTCATGGTTAGAAATTTAGTTTTTCTTGTTAGGTACTTTTAGGTTATGTCCGCCGTTTTCAATTAATTTAAACTCAATGCAAATTTTGTACGAATAGGAAACTAATAGAATGAATGTGCAAATAATTTTATCGCTAAACCTAGGCTTAATTTATTTGTCGAGTAAGATGCTTTTCGGACATAAAATTGTGTTTCTATTTTCTTTAATTTTCCGAGTAAGACTGAACCGCCTCCTCGACCAGTATTTATCAGAGGGCTAAAGCAAGCCTAGACCGACAAGTCCTGTCTGCCCCGTTGATTTAGTGTTGAGGATTCAGTTGGCACATGCGCGCCTGACACCCAACAAACAAATTTAAAAAATCTGTATTTTGTAGAGAATGTCACGGTTTCAATCACCGGACTCTGTCAGGTAAAATAAATTAGCGGTAAGTTTATCGTTACAAAGTTTATAACTTAGCCGAATTGAGCATTATATCACTGGTTAGATCTATCATTGAGCGTCACTCGTATATTCAGTAACGCTACTTTAGTTGATTCACTTACTGGTTTTCTCAGATAAAGTGGGAACATCAGTGATCATTTAAAATAACTATTCAACCAGTGATAATTTCAATGGTTCAGTTTAAGAGAGCAAAGAATTTACGGAATTCAGCAAATTAAGTTAATAAGTTTATAAGATTGCGTTAAGGAATTTATAAAATTGGAGGATTTCATGGAGCATTCGTTTTATATATACACTCTAAAAGATAATTTTTTACGTGGATGAATCGAATTGAGTTGAACTTGAATAGCGAAATATTCTTCTTTGTACCGAAACCTACTGTTTGCATCTAGAAGTACGAAGTAAGAAAATTTCTATTCGTCGAAAATAATACGAATACCAAAATTTTTGATTTTATCGGCAATGACTATTTATATTAAAAACTGTGTGAATAAATACCTCTACATGAATAGATAGAAATCTTTTCAAAATGTTTTGCATTTATTTTTGTATATAATAAGAGGATCATTTGCTACGGGAATCGCAATACAGAGTCTTTGAATAAATTTATGTTTTCAAAATGAATTCAAATAACATCTACAACAAAAATTAATATTTTGAATAAACTTTTTTAAAATATATTTTTTGTCATTTAAGTGCGTCAGAAATTTAGCATTCTGTTGTCTTCAAGCAAATCCTTCTGAAAGGCATAAAGTATTAAGGATCTCCGGGGGAATTTGGGGTTTTAAATTATTCTATTACATATTTTCTGTATCAGACTTAGAAATTGTATAAACGAGTTGATTTGAGGGACATGCAAATTTTCAGACAAGTTATCGCATACTCAAAAATGAACTGGCGAAATTTTGAGTGCATGGAACAAATTTATTTTTAAATTTTAACCTTTATGAATTTTCGGAATTTGAACTTTATCAAATTTTCCGAATTATCCTGAACACATCTTGCACATAACCCTAATTCAATTGAGCCTTAGAAATTGATGTAGTATCCTGATAACATAGACATAAACTTTCGGTATTGATTGAATTGACAGCATTTTCTAGAATTTTCTAGAATTTGTTTTTTTAGATTTAGTTGTCCACAGATGATTATCATTTCGAGCCGAGTTCAATCCACAAATCGAACTTATTTCATTAAATTATTAATTAATTAATCAATAATTAATAATTCTACTGTGGCATATGTACTCGCGCACAGCTGAAAAGGTACCATTTGTTCATGTCTAAATTTTAACGTGAACAGTTGAGAGGATATCATATGTACACATGCAAAGTTGAGATTCTACCATCTGAGCAGGGCTAAATTTCAACGTGTTCAGTTGAGATGTTACCATCTGTAAAGATGCCCCTTGAGAGTTTGCCATATGTGCAAGGCTAGCATTAAACGTGCAGAGTTGGGAGTATTCTATTAACCAGCTTCGTACGTGAACAGTTGGACTCGTATAAAGTTACTCCGTGCAATCACGTACAATTTCGATTTAGCATGTTGGGAGACAAACATTCTACTTAAAATGATCTCAAATAGGGAATAAATATACTGCAAAAAATCACTTGCCAATATGTATATATTATATTTACCAAATGGATTAGCGTGCATCAGTAAGAAGACACACAGAATAACAATTGCAACTGTCATTGTCTGGAGTTGAAGGAATACCAGTGATGAAAAATTGTATGTTCTCAAAACTGTTTCGATACATAAGCTCTAGTGACTAACGCTTTTTCTACTATAAATGATTTCTGTTTCACAACTCCCCTCCTTCCAAACTGAATGCGTAAACATACTTTAGATTTATGATATTATAATGCCATATTTGTCGTGGAAAAAATAAGTTATTACGCCAAAGCAAGAATAGTTTTTTTTAAGGCTTGCTAACATTTTATCTTTCGATCATAAAACAAAGTACATACATGTGCCATTTTACTTACTATGCTATTAATTATTATGAAGAGCAGGAAAATTGAAAAGAAATGTAAAATTTCACTCAACATATTAATTTTCTTATTGAGAAAATATCTATTACTATTTTTGATTTAAATTCTATAGGCAACCAATCAAATTCAATAGTTCAAAGTCGTAGCCGGTATTAATCAAAGGTCTATAAAGATAGCATTTCCACAATCGAAATTCACAGTCCAAAACAGCTACCGAATACAAGCATGAATTCATTTCGCGGACGTATAGCCAACGGTCTTTATCTTGAAAGTGACAATATTACAATAAAATAACAGAAAATTCATTGAGTTTAAAAGGAACGAATTGAGATTAGTGAACAAATTCTGCCAAATTTCTCCTCTCCTGCGCAGGTAGTCAAGAAGTATCTTCTGCGTTTTCGCAGTGGCATGGCGTAATTCGCATCTTCCAACTCGAGTGCACCGTCTGGCGGCCATTGTGAGTAATTAATAATTATCGATAGGTGAAAATTCAAAACGATTGCTGATGGTGATTTGGCTTTATCCCTGCTGATTTTAACTGATTTGTGCTCATTTGTCACTTGTAAATAATCACAAAATTCTTGACAATCCTCAGTAGTAAGCTGAGAACTGCATAATCCCTGAGAATTTCTCCATTTCCCGCTGGCCCTTGATCTAGCCTCTTTTTCTCGCGGACATTTCCTCAAAGAGAAAAGGAGTTGTTCACAAATAAAATTTAAAAAAAACACACACACACACAATGTAATTTGCAGGCGAAACCTGTAGCATAATAGTAGTTTGGGAAAATGAAAGAGAAACCAGTGTTGTTGAAATCTGCGGTAAATCATTGCAATTTTGTTAAAAATTGGGAAATCATTGCAAAATATTTGCAATATTTGGTAAAATTTGTGAAAGTGTTTAAAT
Source organism: Acraspis erinacei (assembly GCA_035041075.1). Taxonomy (NCBI): domain Eukaryota; kingdom Metazoa; phylum Arthropoda; class Insecta; order Hymenoptera; family Cynipidae; genus Acraspis; species Acraspis erinacei. Next base: position 2,194 of record JAWWLR010039004.1, on the reverse strand, counting down.
CTTTGTGAAATCTTTAGGACTTATTTTAAAATCTTTGTGAATTAGTTTTGAAGTATTTGGTAATATATATGAAATTATCCAAATATTTGTGAATTATTTAAGAATGATTGAATTCTTTGTGAGGTCTTTGAAATATTTCCGAAATCTTTGTGAGATCTTTGAAATCTTTTCGAAATCATGAAAATATTTATGAAGTCTTTGTAAAATCTTTGAGAATTACTTGAAAATCTTCGCGAAATATTTTTTTAATATTCTGTAATATTTATGAAGCCTTTGTGAAGTCTTTAAAATGTATCCCAAATTGTTTGAAATCGTTGCGAAATCATTGAAATCTTTGTTTGATGTTTGTAATATTTGCAAAGTCTTTTCAAGTCTTTAATTTATCTGAAATTTTTTGAAGTCTTTGTTTGATGTTTGAAAGCTACCGAACATCTTCGTGAAATAATAGAAGTCTTTGTAAAATCTTTTCAATCTATCTGAAATGTTTGCCAGGTATTTGAACTCTTTGTGAAATCTTTATTTGATCTTTGCAAAAAATTGGCAATCTTCGTCATTTTTTTCTGAAATATTTTAAGTCTATCCGAAATATTTGCGAAACCTTTCAAATCTTTAGGTAATCATTCAAATCTTTGTGAAATCTTTGGCAACATGAATTTTATACTCTTCTTCTTCTTCTTCTTCCTCTTTATTCGTAATATGTCCCCTAAGGGTTTACATGACTTCTATTCCTTACAATATTTCCTCTTACATATTAAAACAAAAAATCTTATCCTTAACATTTACAATTATTTACAACTATTTACACACAATATTATGTCTAGTTGCTTATCTCTATTTTCTGTCATAGCGCAATTTATGACTTTTACAAAAACAGAGAACGATCGAAAGCGTGATTGCAAGCAGAAGAGAGAGAGGAGGGGCTTATGCTATTACATAATCATTACGTAAAATATTTACGCTTCTAATCTAAGCGACTGCCGTTTCCTTATTCTTATATAAATTTTATACCTTTATTTATAATTTATGTTCGATTTTTACATAGTATCATATTATTATAAAAACATATATAAATAAAAACGGCGTGTCCCATAAAAAGTAATTAATGAAAAATTTGTAGATCTACTTTTGGCGTACGATTTTGCTTGATTCATATTCTTTTGTAACCGTGGAATGGAATTTTTGAATTTTCATTATTTTTTGTGCGATCAAAACTGGAATTTTTTATATTTCGAATTATACAAAAAAAAATTTATGATAATCTAGTAAGGCTTTCAAAACTTACCGTTTTTCTCCTTTTGAATTTTTTCAGATCATCGTTGGTTTGGCTCAACATTTTAATTTTCGCTTGTTTTTCTGTATATTTTAAATTCTATAACTGTGGTAATTTTATCTCTATCAAAAAAAGTTATTATAGTAAGTTGTTCCTCTTCCTGAGTAATACCAACAGGCCTACATACCATTTTTAAATATCGAAAAAAGTGGTCTCAAAAATTTTAAAAATTATCTAAATTTTTTAGTTTTGATCCAAAAAAGGCTAGCAAACGAACTCCATCTTCAGCTATTATTGTACTCAATAGGCAGACTTACAAACAGAAATACATTCACACCTACATAAATACCATACTTATTCATAAAAACCTGTTTTTCGGATTCAGAGGGTCTCGAAACTTGGATATTTGACAAAAATGGGGGGGGGGCGATTTTACACAAATTTCATACACCTTTTCTGTGAAGAATATAAAAAATGGTAAATAAATTTGAGGTGCTCAATACTTGCATACGAACTTAAAATATAAGGGAGATGCTGCGCGACTGGGACTGTTAGTTTACCCAACTGTCGAATAAACTTTAACGTAGCAAAAATAAAAATACCTTCCAAAGTGGATAAACTTTCATACAATGTACAGGAGATCATCACATATCCAAAATAAACTTTTCTTTGAAGTTCATTTGAGACTTCACCGACTTTCCCATTAAATAATTCATTTTTCATTTAGAAACATTCCCCGAAATTTATCATTCGAAAGTCTATTTTAAGGAAATCATTATTACTGCATAATTTAAAGATTGCTTCACTTTATATTTGCAAACTTTACTTAGCTAACGTTAAATTTTATCTACGTACATTAATGTTTACTTTTGAACATCTTTACTGAACATTTGGAAACGCCAATCTGCGTTATTAAGGTTTACC
>JAWWLR010038987.1:0-10210 GCA_035041075.1 Acraspis erinacei | reverse complement strand
TTTAAATAATTGGCAATAATTATCTATTCTTAACTTATTGTAAGCGCACATCATTATCTGTGATACTTTATACAAAATCTATGGGTTAAAATTAGCTACTCATTGCGAATCACGAAAAAATTACTTTTGTGAATTAATTTGTTTATAACGTTATTAACCATTTTTGTAGTTACTCTAACCCACTGGAAATTATTTTTAGTTACTTATTTAATTAATTTATGACCTTTTTTAATGAATTTGAAAGTTCTAGAACTCTGTCGGTCGATTTTTGTCCAAAAAAGGTTTTTTTTCCACTGTGCGCCGTTTCATTTCAACAGAGGTAGTAATTGATCATGGTCAGATTTTCCTATTTTCTCCTCTCGCAGACGCGACTATAGATCGTCACGGTAACAGCGTAGAAGCATCTTTTGAAATGCATAGCAAAATCCGGCTAAAAATAAATTTATGAACTTTGAAACGTAATTTGTCGCAAAAATTTGCGTGGTTTAAAAAGGAAACCACTCTTATATTGCTGCTTACTATTTTGTAAAAAATAAACGTTAATAAATATTCCTACTTAAACTATAGCCTACAGGGACTTATTAATAAATCTTATGTGAAATGTATTAAATAATTTTATAAAAGTAAACGAGTATAGCTCAAACATAATAATTTATAAACTTAAATTGTTTACAATTTTGTTTTTGATGCTTTTTGGAGAAATTATAGATTTCTCAAATAACTATTTAGGTTAGGTCTCTAAGGGGGTGCCCTGCTTTATTAGACACAAACAAATTTTTTCGCGATTTTTCAAGAAGAAGAACGCAACTGAGCCCATTGAACTTTGAGAAATGTTTTAAACAATTCTCTTAGAAGAAGAGATTATATACTGAAGACAAGAAAGTTTTGTACGATTAAAAAGTAAAAATAAAAGCTGGAGAAAACACACTTAAAGTTTTTAACATGAGAATATATCAATTTTGGTTATTTACACAAATCATCTACTAATCAGCTATTCTTGGTCCATATAATGTCCTTCTGCTTCCTCAAACAAGCTGCTTGCTTCATCTTAAATGTCTGGTGCTTGTTCTCACTCTTGATCCGCTGCGGTTCAGCGATATCAGAAAAAATTGTGCGCTGCTGACCAATGCTTAAATTACGCAACTGCATGGTACAAAAAAGCGCCGGATACATTTTGTTAAACATACCTGCATACCTTGATATGGCTATCTGTGTCTAGTAGGGGCACAGAACAACGGTCCTTTGATTCGGTTTTGTATTTTAAAAATTACTTAGAATATTCCTGTGTACCGTTACGAATGTATTCTTGGATAGTTTATCTATCGATTTAAGCAATACCAAAAATCGATTTTTCGCACCTTCTAAAGCAGGATATCTCATTAATAACACAACCCGACTTGCCAATTGCACATTGGATGACACAAGTCATTTCGATAGATTTTGGGTAGATGAATTTGAATGGGATCTCATCAGAGTTGCCCTATCCCATCAGGTTTTTTTTTTAATTTCTTAGCCTAAAAGTCCTTCACCGAGAAATTTGATTTTGAAATTTTCAAATTACATGATTTTTTCAAGGCTACACTAGTAAAAATTTCTCAACGCGTTTGGGCAAAGATTTTTCTATAATACGAAAGGTTATCAAAACAGAAAATTTTTAAGTCACATAAAACTAACTTCCATCGTTGCAATTGCACAAACCCTAAGCGCACAAACACCAATTCCAGGCACACCAAGCCTACCAAACACAAGCCCCCATGGCCCACATATGGCTTACCAATTTTCTCTTTTGATCATATTTCGAATAATATAAAAATCATTGGCCAAACGCATTAAGTCAGTTTTACTATGGTTCATTGGCTCATACCCTTCGAAAAAATCATGTAGTTTGAAAATTTTTAAACCAAATATCTCGATGATGAAAAAAGATAGGACGTTTGTTTTGGAATATAAATAATCATGTAGCTTATTTTGACAAAGGAGAAACAAGCAACGTTTAAATTGTAATTGAAGATTCTCTACAAAAAAGCCTCAGAATCAGAAATTTACCAATTTTATAAGAAAAAGATAGCTGAATTGTCAATAATCGATTGACTCGCTCGTAACTTGGGTCGGCAATTTCTTCATTTTCTCTAATTGACTCAAACAACTGCAGACATTTAATTAAATCTTCTGTATTTTAAGCAATGTCTAGGTTATAATTTTTCCAGATTACATGACAACCTATTGGAAAGTGTTTTTAATGGAAAATTTTTATTTCTGTTTTCTCTATATTCCTGAATTTAGTAGAATATCAATAAATCGAAATGGAAACGTTTCAAATTTAGTAAAATCTCATTGAACTGAATTAATGATTTATTATAATTAACTCGTATTTTAAAAGTTATTTATGTTATTTGTCTTACATAAAATTGGCTCGAGAAAGGTATACTGTTTCTCTTACATAAAATTGGCTCTAGAAAGATATACTGTGCTTAAATACTTAATAATTCCTGATGAAAATCAGTATAGTTTCTGCTGCCCAAAGTATTGGAATTATTAAGGGTGATCTCCAAAAGCATGTGGCTTTACTGATGTAAATATTTACCTTCCTCCTATTCCTGAAATTTATTTTATTCTTCTGTGTATTATTATTTTTGGTGGTCCATGAATTATTAAATCTACAACTATAACTACAACAATCTACTACTCATAGGTCAGAATGCAGACAATTCGCGTACACTTTAAACCTTTCCCTAACGGCAGGTCATGATTTGATTATTTGTAGCGAAGGGACGAACCTTGACTGTTATCCTTTGATACTGCATGTGGACTCTTAGTTAACGCAATCAGTTTGTTGATCTAAGATTGTAGTAGCAATTTCATGATATAATGTTATTTGCTTTGGATGAAAGAAAGTAAAGCAATTTTATCTTACCGCAACATGTGTTGCTGCAGTCTTGGAACAATTCTTATGAATCAATTTCTTCATTTAAATTTAAATAATAATCAGATATTAAAATATAAAAAGAGGACAATGATACAAATATCTTAATGTAATGGCGTCTCTCAGAGCCGATGACATCAAAACGCGGTACTGAAAATCAGTAAATTTTTACCATGTAAGTTTTACCAACATTAAGGCTTTTTCTGCCTGCAATGGCATTAATCCCCTCAGTACCAAAAGGCTCTAAAGCTTTTCTAATGGAAAATATTTGATTATTAAGAACCAATATTCTAACAAGTGCTCCAATTTTCTTTCTTAGAAACATACTAAAATCATTAGATATCACATAACAGTAATTCTTATTGAGTTTACTTTACGAGCACATGATGTGTTTCCAATATCTTATACTTAAATGTACGTACAGTGCAAGTCCGATAACTTGCCGTCCGATATGTGTACATTCCCCTTAAAACGTCCTCACACGTACGGCACGCACACTAATTGTGGTTCTCCTACGTGTGATATTTGGCTCATAATTTGCACCCATGATTTACGCATGCGCGCACCTAATATCGTGCTACTAGAGGAGGCATCCGATAAGTCCGAAATTCCTGGTATTTTCCGCCCCTACAGCCCCGAAGTTGGAAAGTTATCGGACTTGTACTGTACTTGAAATTGGGGAGCTTATTGTTGGCACGGCCCTGAGCTCTGTGCGCGTCGCGCTGTTGGCTGATTGCTTTTCTAAGTTAGTTCGGTCATTGCTACGTTCACGACGAGTTAATATTCTCTTACGATCTTATATAAAAAGAGTTGGACCTAAAAACTTCAAATTAAGAAAAAAATGATATTGTTACGCTTGATAATTATTTTTTATTTGAGATAATGTGCATATCGTGATGATTTCTTACTTGATTCAACGTATCTTTCTTGTAGTAAATAAGGTACTTTGAACTGTAACGATTAAAACTTAATTAAGAAATTTTTTTTAATGGGCGTGCAAAATTGATAAAAAAAAGGATCTTGCTAAGTCATCTCAATCAATATAATGTACCCGTACAAGCTATTGCTGCTAAAAAAAAAGATTATTTATACACTTAATCTATTTTACCTCAAATTATGCAGGAGATTTTTTAAATATTTCTTGATTAAAATGCTAAAATATTTATATTTTCGTAGTGATACACTGAATTACTAATTCAGTTAGTAACATTTTTATACACTAGATTAAGACAAGCAATGTAAAAAATAACAAAATAGTGGAGCCCTACATTTTTCAACAATATGGCAGACATTTTCTACAGTTATTAACAACGAAGGACTAAAGATTTTGAAAAGAACTGTAATCATTTATTTTACAGCAAAACACATTCGAAGAATATAACTCAATTGTACAATGGACTGAAAAACAATCAATGACGATTTTTGACAGACATTTGCAAATGTATATTTTCCTAATTATTTTACAATAAAAAACTACAATCCTTTCTTCAGACATTTTTGCCTATTGCGCATTGTTGTGTTAAACATTTTGTCGTAATATTGGAATTGTCGATTTTCTGCATATTACTTACGATAAATAAAAACAAAATGACGAGTCCTGTTGGAAAATGGTTACAAGACATTTTGTAGGAATTTTCAAAATCTATAATTTCTCTTTGAGACTTTTTTCGTATTTTGCATTGTTTGGTTCGAAATTTGAGTGTTTTGGTGTCAAATTTCGGAGAATTCTAATACTTTCTCAATAATAAATGATGAGAATGTAATAAATTATTAAAAATTTGTATCCTTTTTATGGATGAACAAATTTTTCCATGATTTTGTTTTATCGCTTTTCCACAAATTTTTCATTTTTATTTGAAATTTCATTTTTATGATTAAAATCAAAACCAAGAATCCTATCAAAAAGTAGTTTATAAAAAATCTTTAACAAAATTTCAATTTTCCAATTTTCGAGAAAATCCAAAAGTTACATTTTGAATCTTTTTACAAAATGGCTGGATAAAGAAATTCTGCTTTCTTTTAGGACCTAAAAAAGTGTGCCAATGGTAGATTTGATCCGTTAATTTTTTCGATATTTATCGTGTTTACAGACGGGCAGACCGACAGACTAACGCTATCGTAAAAACTTGATTTTCGAATTTAAGGGGTTTTTTTTATCGAAAAAAGTAATTAGTATAAATTGTTTGGATTTTTGAGTACTATGAATACTCGTACGTAAAAAGTTTAAATTAAAAAAAAATCGTCCCAAAAATTTTAAGAATGCTCTAACTTTTTTGAATTTTTATCCAGGACGGCTGCCTAACAAACTCGTCCTTTCTTTTGGGATCTAAAAAAGTGTCCCAAAGATCTATTTGATCCGCTCATTTGTTCGATAGCTATCATGTTTGCGGACTTAAGGACAGCCGGACGGGCAGACAGAAAGATTCCATCGTTTCCATGTGCAAATAATAAATTGATCCTCTTTATACAGGAATATGAGATTCTAATAATGTGATTATCCAAAAAGAAATCGTGTCCATGCTAAACCTCTGTGCCCATGCTGGTATGGGCGAAGCACGGATTCGGGCATGATTGGACAATTTAAATAAGGTTTCAGCGTAAGTAAGAATGTAAAATCAAGAAATGATCATTTCATAAAATTACAAGTGTAACTTTTTTCTAATTTTGAAAAGGTTATTTTTATTCAAATTATAAATGTCAGATAAATCAGCAATTATTAGCGAAAATGTAATTATTCAGGAAAAAAGAGAAATATTTAAAACTACTTACGTAATCCAATAACATATATTTTAACTAATTGTTTGCCACATGGAACACACAAAAGCTCATATGATTTTAGAAAATAAAACTTTCCAATAAGTTTTTGAGATAAAAGACAAGGATTTGCTCGGTTCACTTTTGCTGCATGTGAATTTTAACGAAACGGATTCGAACACCGATTTTGAAACTTTTTTCATAACATTTTGCAATAAGAATGTTACCTAGCAGTCAAAAGTTCGATACACTCATAAACAAAGGTTTTTTTTGCTGTTGTCCGGTTGGTTGATCTTGTTTCTCCGGTGAAGTGCCGGGACTTCCTCGAGTTCTTCCTTTGTGATAAATATTATGAAACTGTCTGTGTAATCATTGATAAATCGGGAATGATGTTAGAACAGTAAAATCACGGAAGTTCAGATGGCGTGCCGTAGCGTCCTCATCTTGCGCGAACATTAAACTCGCTCATTTTCTGTGGATAATTATTCGATTGTATGTAAAATATTGTCCTCAGAATAATACTTCGCACGTGATCGGCGAAAAAAATGTAGCGGCATTTTAAGATATGATGAGGCTGATTACGCACCTTTAAAATGGTAAGATCGGGTCGGAATTTCGCTAAAGAGTGAGCTGTGAAATCTGGCGCAAAATCCCGACATGCGATTGTTAGCCACTGAACTTTCATCTCTTATCCTTCGTTAATTCAAAAAATCGAAATTCTCTCATCCATAAACGTGTTGGCCTCTATTTATTTTGCGGTTGTGCGACCCCTCCCCTGTAATCAATTAAATTGACTACCAGTTTCTAGTCAAGTTTTGTTTCTTTTGTGACGGTAGAACCGTCAATGTCTTTTAATAATGTCTTTTTGCTAGTGTCTGGCGCCCTAAACCCTTGAATAAGTTGTACTCAATAAACCTTATTAAAGATACTTTTTTTTTTATCGAAGAGACCATTCTGAAGAAAATAAAGCCAGAAGCAAAACGTAATTCCGAGGTCGAATATTGTTCCTGATAGAACAAACTAGAAAATATATCAAAACATTTAAATTGGTTATCGAGGAAAAGAGACTTTTTAGGATTTTTAAAGGTTTTAAGAGAATTTACCATTTTTCTTAATAATCCTAAGAATATCCTTACTATTTACTTTTCTTAAAGACTTTTGAAAATAATATTGAAAATAAATTTCAGAAATCGATTGAAAAGAGTCGAGAAGATTCAAAGGCATTTTTTTATTTTCAGGATAATAAAATAAAATTTAATAAATTTGTAACAATTGTAAAAAAAGTTAAATAAAATCCAGACTTTAGGAGATTGCGGTAAAACTAGATTATTAAGCATTTTGAAGGGTTTCAAGAAAATAAAGGAATAAAACTTGAAACCATTGAGATAGTATTTCGTATTTTTTAAAAGATTCGAAGCATCAAATTGGACCGTTGGATATATTTTTCATAAGTGACTTTTAAAGAAAAACAATTTTGGATTAAATTTGTTAGAATTGATGTCACAATATATACAATATTTTAGGCATTAGAAAAAACCCCAGATTTTACTTGGAAAAATAATATAAGTTGTGTAAAATATGATTAAAGAAAATTTAAAGAAGGTAGTTTCACTTTAAAAAAGCGTATAACCTAGGCAATTGGTGAAATGCATTATTCACAGAATTTTATTTGCCCCATCAGTAGGAAATTTTGGTTTTTTAGTTCAAGAAAAAACTGTTTTTGAATACTTGTAAACGCACAACCTCAATAATCTTATAAAGGCACAATTTATTCATAAATGTTCTAATAAATTATTGATGAAACAGAAAATTTTGTAGCAAAAGAATTTCGATGATATTAAGAATTTTGTTTTTTTAATTAATGAAAAATGTTTAACAAGACTTTAAATTGTGTCAAAATATATTCAGAAGTCTTAGCAGTTTTGACACCAGGAAATAAGAAAAAGAAGAATTTCTTTGCAGTAGTTATTTTTTGAATCAATTATATTACAGATAATAATAGTAATAATTCAATTTTAACATTTTAAGTCTTGAGAAGCAGATTTTTTTTATATGTACTTGAAAAATATCGTAAATGATCTGCATAAAAATAGAAATATTGCAAATAATAATGGAAAAGGGTTCGTAGGACAAAGTTGGGTCTTAGTGATTCTTTTGATTTTTATTCCTTTTCTTTTTAATTCCTTTTATTTCATTATTTTCCGGATGTAAAGTTTAGAAATGATACATAATTGCAGAAGGAAATGTTTTTTATGAACTATAATACTTTTTGTTTTTGATTTGATTTTTAAATACTTCAAAATTGTATTACTTGAAAATAATTATATTTTAGAGTCGAAAACACAATTAAAATCAGTGATTAGTTAAATAATTAATTTTAATCTGAAATATCCTCAATGAAGCTAATAAACGTTTTAAATTGAATAATTTTAAAGTGCAAATTTTAAATAATTAAATAAATCCCAACTCCAAGTCTTTAATATTAAACAACCTACTCTTGAGAAATATAAAAAATTTTAGACTTTTAAAGCCTCGGAGGCAATCAAAATAGCAACATTTCCATTCTTAATCTTACGAATTTAAATAATTTAACTACTTAGGATCTTTGAATTCCCTGAAATCCTCTAATATTCTGAATCCCTGCTGCACATTTTTTGCGGCCGATATTTCTCGGTCTTGATTTATTTCTCGAAAACATTTTTTTGTTAACAATATATCTTCTTAGTGTAAAATTAAAGGAATAATTTAACGATTTACTGAATCTTTGTTGCTTGCAATTACTGACTGGTGAGTTTTAATTTTTGAAGGATAAAATTTAAATCTCAAGAATTCAGTTTTGCAATTTTGGATAAGTTGTTTCCAATTTGTAGAACGTTTAATTGTTGGATAATTTAATTAAAACCTCAATATTTAAACAATCCTCAATTTTAAAAAATGTTCTTAATTGTTTACAAATTTACGAGAAATCAAAATGTTGAAAACTTGCACTATACTAGTTCTGAAATGCCGTTGAAAAATGTATGCATTAATTGTCGGTAAGATCAATGTTAATAAATAAATAATACATTAAAAACTTATTTTTTATTATTTATAAATAATTTTATTAATGGAATAAATGTGTTTATTATATACGGTTTTCACAACTGCGAGCCTATGTATGTAAGTAGTAGAGACCACTTACTCAAAAATTTAGAGAAAACTTAGTCCCTTAGTCGTCGGAATGTTGAGAAGTATCTGCTCTTTCGGGTTAAGGTGTACGCTAGTGTGTGAATGTTTGAACCGGCAGGGCCATATGTGGGGAAGTGGAGGGCGTCTGTACCATTCTTCTCGTTGATGTTCAGGGTCATTCAGTAATTTTTTAAAGAATAGCAAGCAGTAAGAGGTCTGGAAATATCTAGAGCAGTGTTTCAAATTTGAACCAGCTCCTTTCCCAATCTCACTATTTGTTCAGTCTGGAATGAGGAAAACCATAAAATAGGCAATGTAAGAGATTTTTTCTCCCGTTAACGAGTCCATAGATTTAAATAACGTGATTAACGTGGTAGATGGTGGATTCCTGCTTCGTCGAATCGTATGGCATCAGCGAGAGACAGTCGACTGCATTGTAGGCCATATAGTGGTCTTTGACGGCTACCTGCGTTGAAGAACACAAAATCAGCCAAACGTCTTCGTCAATCACACAGGCGCACGACTGCTAACGTACTGTACGCTGAAACCATGACAGTAAAAACTTCACAGGAGAAATTCTCTGCCAATTATAAGAACAAGAATCTGCTCATATCAATGATTCAGGAGAAACTGAAAATTTATGGTTACTTCGTGTAGCAGGCTGCGGACGATTCTGATACGCTCATCATGAAAATTGCAATAGAAATATTAAGTGAGCCAGATGGTTTTGTTGTGGTATTTTCTGAAGATATTGATCTTCTTGTTTTACTTACAGCTCCAGCTTCAACAGTATTTAATATCTACTTCACGAAACCAAGAAAAGGTAAAGCACCGATGTGTATGTACTCTACAGCAAGCTTGAAGTACCCTCATGAAGTAGCCGAAAACAATTTGTTTCTTCACGCATTCATTGGATGCGATACGACTTCGGCGTTCTACAGAGAAGGCAAGGCCAAATTTGTTAAACTCTTACAAAAAAAGAGAACCGGAAAAGAGAAATCCATGTTTTCATAGATCAACGCACATCGCAAGATAGCATCGAAGAAACAGGGCAAGTATTCATAAAAGCATTGTATGGAAAGGAGAATTAATCCCCACTGAATACAATCAGATATCAGTAGTTCATTAAGTCTTGATCTAACATTGCTTGCAATTCGCATTTATTGCATCAACTGAAGCAGCAGCAAGGAAACATTTGCCTCGAACCTACAATCAGGATCAACGGTGGTTGGGCAACACCAAAAATCCAGAAGATTAGGGTTGAAAAAGAAGCAAGAATGGACTAACGCCAATCCATAAAACAGTGCAAGTAAGACGTTATAATAACATAAGAGCATGTCTTTAGCACTCCATGGTATTACTGGT
>JAWWLR010038980.1:0-10210 GCA_035041075.1 Acraspis erinacei | reverse complement strand
AACACTTAATTTTTAAATCTACATTGTTTAAATAATTAAGTTCTTGTAAATTTACAAAACAACAAAGAAAAAATAGATTCAATATTCATTTAGTTGACTCCGGAAACAAATTGAGTCCTAGAAAAAAGACAAACTCTGAATTTTTTATTTTGAATTCTTTACGTAATTAATAGTTCTTTTAAATTTACAAAGGAACACAGAAAAATTCATTTAACAGTCGTTGTTAGTTGACCCCGTAAACAAATTCACTCGTAGAAAAGACAAACTCTTAATTTTTTATTCTGAATTGTTTAAATAATTAATGGTTCTTGTAAATTTACACAGCAACACAGAAAAAATTCATTTAATAGTCATTCTTAGTTGTCTCCATAAACAAATGGTCTCATCGAAAAAAGACAAACTCTTGATTTTTTAATGTAAATTGTTTAAATAATCAATAGTTCTTGTAAATTTACAAAGCAACACAGAAAAAATTAATTGAATAGTCATTCTTAGTTGTGTCCATAAACGAATAGACTCATAGAAAAAAAGACAAACTCTTAATTTTTTAATCTAAATTGTTTAAATCATTAATAGTTCTTGTAAATTTACAAAGCAACAAAGAAAAACGGCATTGAACTAAAAATTATGATTTAGCGACTATAGCTCGAACGTGCTTCTCTCAATTAATGGGAACGCGGAACGACTTCACATGGTGACGCCTAGACAACCAACTTTCAAATACAGGAATAGTCAGTTTATTATTCAAAAGAATGAATTTTCAATAAAACAATTGCTTCTCATTCATTTAATATAATAAATAATCGGAGCACGCTTGAAGCCTTCGACAGCCAGCATTAAAGAAATGACGAGGGAAGATACGGCTCCGAAATTCAATTTCTTCCAGCCTTCAATGCTCGCACTCTTCTTCTTCTTTAGTACTGCGAGAGGGCAGTCAGTTAGCCTAGGTCTGGAGAGTGATCTCCTAGCGGTAAGGCCAAGGCTATGATGGGTATGTGCAGAGATGAGGTATGATCTCTGATTTGTGCTTTTGCAGGTTGGTTAGGCGGAGTAGTGAGGAGTGTCCAATAAGGATAGAGGTCTGTCAAGTGAGGTAGCCGGTTATGATAGTAAAAGGTGGCTTCATGTACATTGAGAAATGGCGTGAAATGTTTTTGTGGCGCCAAATTTTAAAAGTTATGTTGAGAAGGACGTTGTGTATGACATTAAGATTTAGTAAAATATTTTAAGAATTCATACCTCAAAGATCATTTTTAGATTAGTAAGTCGTTAGTTTTAAAAAACTGCAAGAGAAAGGACGTTGTCTTACTTGCTGGATAAATGAGAAAGAGTTCAGCTGAGTATGGTGGAAGGAGTTTATTTTTGACGAGAGAGGATTCTAGATTCCTCCTGGATTCTGTGTATTTTGGGCAAGTCCATAAAACATGATTGATGTCCCCATCAGAGAGGCTACAAAAAGAGCAGTCGTCTCTCTCTATAAAGTTTTTCCTTGCCAAGCTTGCAGCCAGATTATAATGGTTAGCACGCAGTCTAGATAAAATAACAATTCATCTTCTCTCTAATTTTGATTTGTGAAACCAAGGTTTACCGATCTTGTTTGGATTGAAAAAGTTCTTGAAGTAATATAAGCCAATCTGTCCAGAGTCCGAGATCCTCCTCCAAACCTCCAAAGCGTTGTCTAGATGTCGAGGGAGTACCATAGACCAGATATCCGTGTGTGGAAGTTTAATATTTTGAAAAGTACCATCTTTTGTGGCAATCTTGGCAAGGTTGTCAGCGTTATCGTTTCCTGGAATGCCCTTATGGCCAGGGATCCATACCAGAACAGTTTTAAGGCCTTTACATTTCGCGGTGAAAAGAAGGTTTCGAATTTTGTATGTAAGATAGGATGTAGTAGAGCTAGCATTAAACCTTTGACAAGCTTCCAAAACGCTTTTTGAATCCGAGAAAATTACACTGAAAGGAAAATTGTTGTCTAAAATATTTTGAATTGCCTCACTAATTGCTATTGCTTCTGCTGTAAAAATAGAAGCATGTTCTGAAATTTTTAATTTTAGTTCAAGGTCAAGTTGTGGAGAATACACAGAAGCTCCGACGGGTGTGTCGGGGAATTTAGAACCATCTGTGTAATAATGGATATGGTTTTGGAATCTATCAGAGATATAATTTTTGAAGAAGATGTCAGGTGATTGAATTTGTTGTATGGTTCGCCCAATTCGTAGGTCAATTAAGGGTTGAAAGAATCTGACAGAGTAGGGAGTAAGGTATTGTAACGGGGTGGCTGAGTTGAGAACTCTGTCCTTGTATCCCTTGAGTTTATAATAGGATTTTAGTAAAAAGAAATTCTTGTCGAAATTATAAAGAGTTAGGTTATTTTTTGTTAAAAAATATAATTTTACGAGGTTGGAATGGACCGGGTGGTCAACAGTGAGAAAAGACTTGATAAGGAACTTGTCCGAAAGTAGTTGGAATCTGGATCGAATGGGAAGTTCCTTTAATTCCGATTGCATGACAATTATGGGTGTGGAAATGCGATAACCCAAGATAACTCGTAGGCATTTGTTGTGAATTTTGTTTAGTTTTTTGAAAAATTTGTCATTACTGGAAATAGAGAAGGTGTGACAACCGTATTCGAACGAGCTCCTTCCCAATGCTCGAAATAATATTTATAGTGTTTGGGGGTGAGACCCCCACCAGGTGCCGCATAAACATTTTAAGATGTTGAGTACTTGATTAGCGCGATTAATCAGTTTTGAAAAATGTAGTTCCCATGATAGAGTGCAGTGGAAAATAATGCCAAGAAAGGTAGCTGATTCTGAGGGGTGTATAATATTATTGTCTACAGAGATAGAAATATTGTTGGGTAATTTATCTAAGGGAATTGGAAATATGACTAATTTTGATTTGGATGGAGAAACCGTAAGGCCTCTGGCTTTCAGGAATTTGTTTATGTTAATTAGACTATGTTGGAGGATTGTGATACATTCATTAATGTCGAATGAAGTAAAAAATAGTAGAATCTCATCCGCGAATTCCAAGATACGACATCCGGGACATATTACTGAATGCAGTTTACGAGTGTAAATTGTATACATAACCGGACTAAGGATACAACCCTGGGGAAGCCCCCTCCTGGTCACAAATGGGCCCCTATTTTCACCATTAATGTTTATTTGTGAGATTGAAGATCAATTTGCAGATTTTTGTGGGTAGCCCAAGTTCTGAAAGATCGTTGATTAAGATATTGGGAATTACGGTGTGGTAAGCTGCTTGGACGTCCAAAAGTAGACAGGCAGTAAATTGATTTTTTGATTGTGACAAAAATAACTCGCTAGATAGTATCGCCAGGTTATCGGCACAAGAGCGGTTTTTCCTGAATCCATACTGTGATTGGGGGAAGATATTATTGGCTTCGAACCAGTATGTTAATTTGTTTGAAATGAGTTTTTCTGTGATTTTTAGAAAGCAAGAAGCCAATGCATTTGGTCTAAACTTATCATTAGAACCTTTGGGAAGAAGGAAGATTAAGAGGTCTTTCCAAGAATCTGGGAAAAGACTTTCATTAATTAAGTTATTTAAAATATGGAGTAAGTGGAGTAGGGAAGGTTTGGGTAGTTTGGATATTACTTCATAGCTGATTTTATCC
Organism: Acraspis erinacei; assembly: GCA_035041075.1. Classification (NCBI taxonomy): domain Eukaryota; kingdom Metazoa; phylum Arthropoda; class Insecta; order Hymenoptera; family Cynipidae; genus Acraspis; species Acraspis erinacei. Next base: position 6,564 of record JAWWLR010038980.1, on the reverse strand, counting down.
AATCCAGGAGAGGACTTAATTTTTAAACTTCACAGAACTACAAGCAGTTCTTCAAAAGTGAAGGATTTTTCGAAAATTTCCAAGTTTTGAATAGATGTTCTATTTTGAGAAGAGGGATTTTGTGTGTTTAGAGCGAGAGGGGGACTATCTTCTAATAGGAAATTCGGTAGGGCGGGGATATCTAAGTCAGAAAAGTCATTTGCTCCGGCTAGAAAGTTCTCCATATAAGTATTCATGTGTTCTAAGGATTCGAGATTTGTTGAGCTGGAAGTAGGAGAAGAGGGATTCAAGAGCCTATGGCGGAACCCCCGAATCTTATTCCAAACATTTGAAATTGGGCAGTTGAAAGACAGCGATTCACAGAACGATCTAAAGCTATTGGATTTGATCATCTTTAGCCTTTTAGTAGTTGATGCTTGGTATTTTTGGAAATCAATAAAATTTTCATAACTTTGGGAGGCTAGATAATGTTTATATTTCGCTTTTCTAATGCGGGTTATTTTATCGCACTCTTCATTACACCAAGGTGGGGGGGGGGAACTGGGATAAAATTTACGTTTAGATAGTTTCCTGTCAATTTTTGGATCTGCCTTGTGTAGGGCGTCGTCAATGTCCTCTACAAATTTGTAGTAAGAAGTAATAATGTCGGTGGGGGCGTTAAACTGGGGAAGATCGTTCTCTTTATGAGTGGACGAAAGTGAAGATTTAAAAATCTTCCAATTGACCCTCTTCAAATTGTATTTATGGGAAAAGAATTGGTAATATGTATACTGAATGCCCACCTCTACTTTTATCGGAAAATGGTCACTGCCCATTTTGTCACCTACAACTGTCCAAGATGAAATCAAGTTTAGATTGTTAGAAACGATAGTGAGATCTATTGCAGATTTAGTTTGACCTGGTCGATGAACTAGCGTTGGTTCTCCATTATTAATAATGGATAGATCTGAATCTGAGATAGCGTCAAAAAGAGAGTTACCAGACGAACAAGTAGATTCACAGCCCCAGGATGGGTGGTGGGCATTAAAGTCCCCTCCGATCAAGATGCAAGGAAAGTTTGACGTTGACTCAAAGAAATGTTGACAATTGAACACGTTGGCAGGAGTTCGGGGATTTCTGTAAACATTGACGATTAATAATTGACCTAGATCAATTGGGATAACTATAGCCAGATTGTCGAAATATTCGTCTATGCCATATATAGAATTAATTCGTTTGAATGGGATGTCATTTCTTATGGCGATTAGCAGACCGCCTCCTGCCCGGTTGGGTCTGTCTTTCCTGATGATATTAAATCCTTTAAAGATAAATCTGGATTGCGGTTTGAGCCATGTCTCACCTAGAAGAATCAAATCATAGTTATGTGCAATTTTCTCTAGGGAGCCTTTTTTAGGAAATATTCCCCGACAATTCCATTGAAGAATATTTAGGATGTTATTCTTAGCCATGGTTAAGGGTTAATCTGTGCAGGAGTAGCTCGAGGGGGTAAGGAGAAGTTTTCAGGTGCGGGAGGAACAGCAGTTGTACCTGCTTGGTTTAATATGGCAAGCAAAGGAGCCATTTGGCTACAGAGTTGTGTCATAAAGGACATCATTTGTGTAAGAGTTTGTATCAATTGAGGGGGAAACATAGGATGTCCCTGGAGCATGGGGTTGTTCTCCGCAAAATCGGCAGCGAGGGTGTTTGCACTGTTTGGCTACATGACCAAACCGGCTGCATTCGAAGCAAATTTTTGGGTTGTGAGATATAGGGTTCCACTTTAATTCTGAGATGGAAAATGCTCAAGAAATCAGGGATTTCCTGACCTTCAAATCTGATTTGGACGGTTTTAGTGTCGATGAGGTCTCCTTTCTCATTCTTTGAAACGAAACGGCGAGCGCTTATGACGTTACATTTGGAACTGGTGACTGAGAATCTAACTATGTCGTCTGTAGTAATTTCTAAGGGTACATCTCTAATGATACCTTCACGGGCAACACGATGATTCGGGCTAAAGGCAATTAAATTTGATTTGGCAAGATTTTTATTGTTGTCGACTATTTTATTCGCGCATTTAGCATCATAACATTCCACTAGTACTCTCGAAAAATTGGATTTCTCGATACTTTTTATTGAACCGGGAAAGGTCGTGTGGAGAATTTTACCTACAACCATAACGTGCTTGGCTTCGTTGTCTTTCTTAGGTTCAACCATGAGAAAAAAGGGGCCCTTGTTGTGGATTGAGTAGCGGTTATTTAGAAGCTTGTCAAAGGAATTAAAGGAGCTAGAGTCATGGACGTGTGGGATTTTATTTTGATCCTGAGAGTTTGAGTTTGTGAGATGAGACGAGTCACGCTTCTTGTTTCTCTGATTGAGGTTAGGTTCACTATCGCTTATTGAGGGGTTGGGGACTTTTGGAGTTTGGAGCTCACTATTAAGATTTTGTAGAGAACAGTTTACCAAATTGTCGTCCAACCCATTTTCAGTATCCATGGATTCGTCTACGAAACTTGATCCGTGATTCCTCTCTCGAGGAGTTGAATCCTCAGGGGACGCCATGTTATGGCGCGGAGCGGCCACTTAGCCTTTACGCACAATTACCACCTACCTGCACTTGTTGGAAAGGAAAAGGAAGTCTAAAGAAAATGGAACCAACAGCACCACGATGGAACGCCAGGGAAGGCGTTTAAGCCTACATTTCGCAGAAGTATGCACTTAAATTTTTCTAGAGGCAAGCCCTCTCGTAACTTGAAACGATTCATCGGATCACTTGATTGCATTATAAAAATGCGTCCGTGACTGATGATATATACCGGACCTTCGACATGTTGGGCAGTAACCATCTTAAGCCTGTGACAACATTTTAAATAATAATAGGTTCTCTCTAACTGAAAAGTTGATAGTTAGTTGAAAAATTCGCAAGAAACCGCGATTTTCTAATTCTTTTCCAAGAGCAATTTGCAATAAACAAGAATAATATGTTTAAACATTATATAAACATCTAATTATCAGTCTAAAGTAGTATGTTATGTATTATAAATAATTTGTATTTAAAAACCCGCAAAAAATAACAATTAGCGCCAAAAACTTGCAAATCCCAATTTTTCAAGAACGGTTTTTTTGGACCCTATAATACAGACTTTTGATGTTAATATTTAAAAATAAGTTTTTATTCTTATTCTGTGGCTAATAAATTGTAAAGAGAAATGTTTTGCCTCTACTCGATTAACAAAACATTGACGACACTGAATAAAATGTACAAAAACGAATTTATTTTTTTTGTGAAGTCGAAAAAAATTTCCGGTAGATATGTGGGTAGGAACTAACTGATTACAGCCCGCTCCACTTTTGTTTTTTCACACCAGAGTGCTCGCTTGAGTGACAACCTCAGACCCCGCGTACAACGCTCAGCTTCTGTTACACCTACCTGTAGCACAGCGTCGATCCTCAGAAGGGCTATAGAAGGGAGGGCGATTGAAGGGTTTCACAGTACTTTCTGCTAAATGATAACAAATTATAAAAAAATTCTCTGAATCTACAATGTTCATGCTAACATAAATCGTACCTCTTTCATAATACTTCTGCCCTTGATAACGACCACGGCAATAAGGCCTGCGTTTGCAAGTTGAAACTCTGCAGACAAAAATACAAAGTGAGTATAAAAAAATGTACGTTTTATTATTTTTAAAAGGAAAAATTTATTCGAGAAACAATTAAATTATTTTTAAAAATCTGTCCGCTTCGCAGGAACATTCTCAACGCGTGCTGGGCGCGCGGCCCGCAAGTTTGAGCGCGCCTAGGGCGCGTACCTGTTGAATCTCGCGCTCGATAATGGGTTGCCTCGCGCTTCGCGCTCGGAAATAAAAAAACCTCGAGTTTGACATGCTTGGAATGCTTGAATGAAGCTTTATCAAAAAGAGCGGTTTTAAATCGCAGTATTTATTATATACGTCTTCATATTCTGCATTGTCTACTTAATTTAATATAGTTAAAGATTAATGTGCTCAAAGCTCTGTAGGCTTTGATGCACACATTCTCATCGTGACACTCGCGCTGCGCTCTCGATTTCCGACGGAGATTTGTAAATGTATATTTTCTGCACCACCTTAAAGAAACAAAAAACTGCAATCCTTTTTTCAGGTATTTTTCTCTATCTCGAATTGTTATGTTAATAATAGGATTTTTGTTTTCACATTATTTTTATGGATAAATCAAAATATCCTATAAGTCTTCTTTTAGATTCTTCATGTATCTCATATATTTTGGCGTAATATTGGAATCTGCGATTTTCTGCATATTACTTACGATAAATAAAAGTTAAATTAAATCATTTGGATCATGGTGAAAATGGCGTACTTCAGACTATGGGGATTGTGATGTTCATTAATCCTTTATTCAGTCCGACGTTTCGAAAACGAATAGGTTTTCCTCATCAGGATATAGTCAATTAAAAAGCAACAGAAGTTCCAATAGAGTATGTATCGAGAATGTGTGGGTGAATGGTTTCCATTTCTCAGTTAATTCTTGAAGATTATATTAATGATGTATTAAATAAGGATTAAATTGAATTAAATTTGTACTATATTAGTAAACATTGGACAAAATTAAATAATTTTAAAAATATTAATAAAGTGAAAAACATTGTTGGAGCGATGGAAAAACGACACTAGATTTTGCTCCATTTCTGAACTGAGAAAAAGAGAAAGAGAGTACCATGAACAGAGACCACAATTCAATACCGTACCTACAGTTAAGTATAATGTGGGTTCAAAGATTTGTAGATAAAATTTTTTTTAAATTAAAAATTAGATATGAATAAGTGAAAGAATTACAAGTGATAGATGGATATAAAAACAATAAATTACAAATTATTTCTTAGACTATTGGTGAATTATTGACTATGAAATGAAAAATTCTAATATTTAATCTAATTAAAAATTAAAAATTATAAAAGATTCATGAATTTGAAGAATTAAGAAGATTGACATTTGAATTTATAAAAAATTAAATACTAATAAATTAAGGTAAATAATCAAATTTAGTTTTATAATAAGATGAATTTGTTAATAAAATAAAACCAATTTTGTTAATTTTTTTTTAATTAAACTTTTTCATTTCTTAATTTAAAAAAAATACCAAATTTATATTAATTTTTTAAATTAAAGAATCCAAGATTGTGTTATAAATTGAACTGTAATTATTAAGATCTAAGATTATATTTAAACAATTATTAATACTTTTTTTAAATATTTTTTTTGATGAATTTTTTTTTATTTTGGTAGATAAATTGTTTTTTTGTGGTAAATTATTTTTTTTCACTAAAAATTTAAATTTCTAATTCATCACTTTGTATAAAAGTGTGTCATTGTCTGAACCAGTACATTATTTTGCGTAAAAATGTATCTCTTTGGTAGAAAATATTTTTTTTTACTTCAACTATTTGGTTGAAGATAGATCTTTTTTATCTGAAAATTCATGTTTTAGTTTAAAAATCTTACTATTTAATTTAAAGATTCGTCATTTTAGTTGAAAATTCATCATTTTGTTTGAAAGAGTAACTATTTTTTGATAATTTATTTCATATTAATAAATTTTGTTGTTTTTCAAAAATTATTATTATTTAAATGAATATGTATCTATTCCAATTGAATATTCCATCATTTCAGTTGAAAATTCATATCTTTGGAAGAACATTAATTTTTTTAACTGATAAACATCTTTGATTTACAATTTACCCTTTTTAGTTGAAAAGTCGTGTTTTTTGTAGAGATTAATCTGCTGGGTTAAAATTCAACTGTTTTGTTTAAAATGCATCTATCCCGGTTTAAGATTCATCATTTTGGTTGAAAATTGGTTTTTCTTATTTAGTGAAAAACTAAATTTTCTTTCCCTTCGATGGATAGGGGGAGGTTGTGGGAAGCGATGGAAGAGAGGGGAGTGGAGAATCCTGATCGAGAGGGTGAGGGAGGTATATGAGGAGACGAAAGATAGGGTGAGAGTATGGGAAGGGAACCTCTGAAGGTTTCTGGATGGATAGGGGATTGATGCAAGGGCGCCCGCTTAGCCCAACGCTGTTTGCAATTTTAATCGCAGATATGGAAAGTAAGTTAGCGGCCAGATTGGTAGGAGAAGTTAGGATAGGAGAGCTAAGGATATGGTCACTCGCATATGCAGATGACACAGTGCTGCTAGCAAAGAGCGAAGAGGCTTGAAAGGAGATGATGAAAAGGTTGAGAAGATACTTAGACAAAAATAGGTTAGGGTTTAATATGGATAAGTCGAAGGTTATGGTGTTCAGGAAAGGAGGTGGGATTCATAAGGGAGAGGAGTCGAAGTGGAACGGAAAATTGGTACAGGAGGTGAAAGAGTGTGTACATGGGCTCCCTGTTTCGCAGGAATTGGGGAGTGGATGAGCATATAAAAGAGAGAGTGAGAAGGGCAAATATGGAGATGAGGAAGGTGTGGGGGCTGGGAAAGAGGTTGTTTGCAGATGATTTTGTAAGGAGAATTAAATTTTTTCAATGCTGGTGATGAGTGTCTTATTTTACGGAGTGTAGGTGTGGGGGTGGAATGTAAGTGAGGAGG
>JAWWLR010038909.1:0-10213 GCA_035041075.1 Acraspis erinacei | reverse complement strand
AAAAACTTTCTTATTCGTTTGCAATTATGCTCTTTTAAAAGAATCAGAGTTTGTATTTAATTGGAGACCTTTTGAATTTTTTTCCATGTTTCCAAACCAGGCAAACAACTTTTAAATCATAAATTCCAATCATGTGACTACAACTAATGAATTATTTTATGAAAATCCTGAGAAATGTAAATTTCCAAAATAAATAAACTTTGTCACGAAAATGAGGGAGCAATTGGATTCTTTCAAGTAACTTTAACACAATCACAAAAAGAAATTTTCGGAGCCAAAAAAAAACGACCTATATATTGTTGTAGTCTTGTTCAAGATTAGTCGAAATCCCGAATTTTTTTATTTCCTTCTTACAATTATTTTATTTGCCCTTGAAGTTGTAGACGAGCTGGAATGTTACTAACAAAGAAGGTACTCCAGGTGTCCCTGGCGAATTGTTTCTCCCTTATTTATATATTGTAGTACTCGAAAAACTATGCGACACGTATTTTTTTATTATCTGTGGAAAAACACTTTAAGGGGGTGCAGCAGCCCCTACAAGATAGAGGTATCAAGTGCCGATTGTATATTTTTGTGTATAAAAACCAAATTGATTTCGATCAAACCTACTGGAAAAGCTTCCTGGTGATGAAAGATGAATAACCTAATTTTCTAAAAAAAATGAAGGGTGTAAACCACCCCTACATATTTTTAAATGTGCTGAAAATTGCGAAATTCATAGTAGAAAAATTTAGAAACTATATTTTGCACTTGAGTCAAAAATAAAATTCTTTTTCTAAATTTTTTTTAATTAAAGGGGGTAACTACCCCTAAACACTTTTTATTTTGTGTCTGATAATTTATACTTTCTACACACAAAGAAAATTGGGAAAACAGTTGTATAACAGAGGATGGAAAATAGTGTCTATCCAAAATGAATACAAAAATTACACGGCGGTAACCCCCGCCCCCTATTATGTATACAATCGCAAAATATGTCCAAAATTGAGCAAACAAGTTCGAACCAAACACACGTTGCGCACAAAAATAAGGAGTATGGAATTTATTTATTTATAAGAAAAAAAGAGCATTGAAGAGGGTAACTGACCCTAAATTGTTTCATATTATCAACCTTCATACGTAAATCTTGTGCACATTATTTTCAAAGTTCGTTTAATTTATATCGTGTGCGACCTCTGGTAAATGAATCTCTTTTTTGTGTGCAACACGTATTTGCGTAGGATTTTTTTCACGGTTTTGGACTTATTCTGCAATTTTATACATAATTGGGGTGGAGGGGTACCACCATGTAATCTTTGTAATCATGTTCGATAGAAACTATTTTACTTCTTTCTTAGAAACATATTTTCCCAATTTTCGTCGTGTGTGAAAGTATATATTACCACAGACACAAAATTAATTGTGTTTAGGGGCTACCTGTTGTATGTCAGCTGGACAAATTGAGAACCTCAAGGATCCAACAATCTGCCTACGTGATTTTCGCTCAGAATTTTCCAAGAGGAAATTCTGAGTGAAGGTCCTACGTGACAAATTGAGGATTATTGAGACTCTTTCAATGAGTTTGCTGACCCACACTAAAGTAATTAGCATTCTTCCGGCACATCTGCCGCGTGCCTGAATAGCCGTAACTGAGCCGTAATGGACTGAGGCACGTACGCCAGTGCCACTCTCTCTCTCACTCCAACAGGCGCTCCCAACTTTCTATTTACAATTACCCTCTCACTCTCTCCCCTGTCTTTTATCCTCATCTAGCGCACTGGCGGTAGAAAATTTAACGTAGGAATTAATTGAAATTGAAAATAAACTAATTAAAGTACACCGCCGGCGACTCGGGATTCGGTTGGGCTGTTTAATTATTTATGGGAAAGGACGGGCCATTTTCGGCTATGAAGAAGGAATAAGAAATCCCAAATAATAACGTTAAAAATTTAGATAAATTGATTAAGCTCCCCTTACTCCTACTGGTTATGTTACTTTTACATTATATTTTATTTTTCTCGCTACTTCGGGTTATTTTGTATTATTGCTATAAATAAAATAGTCGGATTTAAGACTTGGAATTTGCCTAGTTAGAGTTTAATTTAAATTTAGTCCTAGAATAGAGAGTTTAGCAATTAATTGAACAACTGAAATAAGGCGGAATAGTAGGCTCGTATGTAGTTTATAGATAATGACATTTTTCTTTTTTTTAACTTTCTTATAAACAATATTAATAACAAAAACTCCAGCGCCTATTCTATTCGCCCTAGCTTCTTCATTCTTTAGGAATAACAAAGTTAGCATAAAACTGAGATTCACTTTTAAATTTCAAATTTTTATTTAGTTTATTAATATTTTTAATTTTATATTAAAGTTTAGTAATTTTGTTAAATGTGGGTCTCCGCGCTTCAAGACCGAGGTATTGCGTTCGAGGAAATGTCTCCCCACTGCTTGGTTGCGACTCCGTTGTCGGACTCGTAGCCAAACAGCGGGTTCGTCGCCGCTTCCACTGCTCTCGGCCCACCTCGCGTTCGATCACCGGGAGAGAGACTCGACGATCGAGAGTCAGTCATCTTACGATTTTTCGGGAGGTCAGATCGGGTTTGTCTCTCTCCTTTGAATTTCGAATAAACATGGCAGATACAATGCAATTGGTGTTTTTCCTTCCTACCTCACAGCCTGTTCCAGTACACTCTTCACCCGTCTTCGATACTAGTGCTAAATCGTGTTATTCGTTCGTTACCGAATTTCCCTCACCGGTCAATCCATATCCAGTGCAGGTATCAAAGTTTCCTCCTTTATTATTTCCTTGCTTTCCTCGCGCTCGGTGTTTCTGGAAAGCTAGGGACGTAGTGAAGGCAGTTTGTTCGGTGCCTTTCACTAGTCGGTGGAGATTCGGCCGAAAGGCTGTCCTTCCAATTAGTTCGACTCCTTACGTAGTGTCTTAGTTGGTCGAAAGATTAACAAGCCATTACCGAAGGGGGAGCAAGCGGGCTGAGCAGTCGACTGTTTACGAGTGGGTGTCCACCGAATTTCCGCACGTCCGTAGCGTGTACGGAGACGCGTCCCAACAAACCCCTTTTATGACAAAGGCAGAGAGGGTACCGCGACCTAATCGCCGGACGAGGAGCCGTCGGGAGAGATAGGCGGAGGAGGCCGCTCTCCCTCACGAGTTGTGGGAGGAGAGAATCACCACCCGACAAGCCGAGAACGCGAAACGGGTTCAGTTAGCGAACTTAGAGCGCGATCGACGACTTGAAGAAGCGCGCAGACAGGAAGAAGAGTACGGTAGGAAGAGGAGGAGCGTCTTTGACATGAAGCCGAGGCGCGACAACAGGAGGAACGCGAGTGTCAGGAGCGCCTGGCCGAAGACTCTGGCACAAAAGACCCCCGGAAACGCCGTCCCTTCCAGGAGCGGACCAACCGATATGTCCGCGCTATTGCCGGCGCCGGGTAAATTAATTCAGTTTAAATTCATCTTCATAGAAATTCGGGCACTCACATAGCACAGCCGGCCAGTTTGCGCCAACCGGGTCTTCCCAGTACGCCGGATATCCGCGTTTGACTGAAGTATTGCAGGATGACGAACAAGTTTCTTTTGACCTAAAAAAAAAGGTAGTCGGGCAGCCTCTCGCTAACTCACAACTCCGTCCGAGTTAGGGACGGCGCCTTGGGTACCACACATCATTCGGAATCCTATTTTCCCTCGCCCTTCCTTCACTCCGACCCTTTCCCAAAAGAACATCACAATAAAGGGCCGAACGGGCGATAAGCGTATATCGTGCAGAACGATATTTTGTCTGCACGTACCACCTATCAATGGCTTTTCCGCGTTACAGCGCCTGATTAAGGTGGATATTAAACGGGTGCAACTACCCCCCCCCCCCCTCCAGTCCACACAATGTTCCCCGAGGCATGCAAGGGCTGGACGTTTGGCTGTAGAATCAGAAGCATGGGACTGCCGAGTAGCGACCGGCGCAGCTAACCTGGATAGCGCCTGATCAGCACCCGGATAGTACCCGCTCTCATCCTAGTGGCTGATCTGATTACCTGCACCATCAAGGCATCGCAATCCGCCTTCACCTTTACGTCTCCTCTCCTACGATCGTAGTCCTCTCATCCCTCCCTACCCCCTTTAATCCGAGACACATCATCTCTCACTCTCTCTCTCTCTCGTACTTTCCCCCTACACTGTTGCTCTGCCTTTTCTAACAGCATAACGCCTAGGTAGAGAACATAGCCTCATAAATAAAAAAAAATGTTGTCGAATATGTGGCGAAACAAATTTTGTTGTAAATGTTAATTGTAATAAAATTATTAGGTTTCAACATGACTAAAATTTCTCTCGTAAACGGGTAAACGGACATTAACCATTGTGTTGTACCCAATTTATATTTATGATTTTATATTATAGAAATATGCTCTTGAATTATAAAAATATTAATTTCTTAATCAAAATCTCATTTTTAAAATACAATTTTAGATTTTTCTACTCATTAAAAAGTTTTCATCTGACGTTTTTCTGTATTAGTTTTGGATTTTATTGTAATTAATTTTTTAACACACCATATTTCCATAATTGAAATTTATAAATAAAAATGTTGGCAACACGGTTGTTAATATCCGGTGAGCCAATGACTAGAAGAATGCATGCATGGTTTAAGAACTAAAAAAAATTAAACATTAATTTCAAACATGCTACTGCATGTGATGAACTATATTATCTAGAAATAAAAAAGATTTGAATAATTTTAAAGAAAAAAAAGTTTTGCAAGATATATGTCAATAACGTGACCAAAATCATGGCATTATTTTCTAAAAATCATTTAAAACGTAAAAAATGTCCTCCTTCGTTAACACCTATTCTGGTTTAAAAATAATCAGAGTTTTTATTTAAAATGAGACCTTTTAATTCTCTCCCGTGTTTTCCAAACAACAGAAAAAATTATAAATCATGAATTGCAATCATGCGACTATAAGTAATCAATTATTTTATGAAAATCATGAGAAATGTAAAAAAGTCGAAAATATATAGACTTCGTCATGAAAATGAGAACTTGTCATTTCTCTTAAAAACTAAAAAAAAATTAAACATCGATTTGAATCAATCAAACGACAGTAATACATTATTTCCTTATGATAATAAGATCGAAATACTACCCACAAAATAAAGAAAAAATGTTAATCATGGTATTGAAAGTCAACCATTATTTGTAGTAAGAGAAAAGAAGTTTCAATAATTTTCAACTTTTCTGACCTTTGGCATCTTTTAAACAATGCTTTCAAAACATGAGTTAACTCTGTTTCCCTAAATGGGATTGGAGAAAACTTCCACGATCAGACGTTCTTGGGTCACTAAATCAGAATCAGGGCCATTTTCACCCCATCAGATGAGGTCAGTCGGAACCCGGATTTGATATCAGCGACCCGAAAAACGTTTAAGAGTAGATACTTAAAATTGAAGAAATGTAAAAGTGATTAAAATCGAATTTAAAATCTTACTTAACGTTTAACAATTAAGTTAATGAAAGGAATTCCTAAAAATAAAATCAAGAACCCAACGACCCAATTCGGACACTCTCCATAAAATGTTTCCATTGCAATCTGAAAAATTCCCTTCCCTTCCTTTATCCCTTCACTTTTCATTCCTCTTTTTTATATATTTTTTTCTTTGTCCAAAGGGAGAAGTTCTTTTTCTTTTCTTTTTAGGGGAAAAAATGTAAGGGAAGGGAATTTTTTTTCTCCCAGATTGGAATGGAAACACTGTATGGTTACTGTCCAAATTTGTTCGGTGGATTCCCGATTTTATTGTCAACCATTCTGCTCATTAAGTAGATATTTTCTCCGAGTCCCTGGTTTTCTCCGATCGAATGGTTTTCTTCATTTGAACTTCACTTAAACTTTAGCCTGACCTAATGGGGTCAAACTGACTCCAGAATATGGTTGAGCGACCCCAAAAACGTCTGAAAGTAAGCAAGGGTTTTATTAATTTTGACCTTGAACCTGAGCTGATATGATTAATAAGACCCCCGATTTGGTTTGAGCGACCCGAAAAACGGCTGATAGTAGATATTTCCTCCGATCCATAGGTTTTCTCCGATCCAATGGTTTTCTTGATTTTCACCTTCACTTGAACTTTAGCCTGACCCAAAGAGGTCAGACTCACCTCGGATTCGGGTTCAGGGAACGCAAAAACGTCTGAGAGTTGGGTTGTTCTTCGATGCAATGGTTTGATTAATTTTGACCTGCAATTGACCTTGACTATGAGCTTATGGGGTCATACTGAATTTGGATTCGCATTCAGCTACTTTAAAAGTGAATTTTCTCAGACAGCCTATTGTTGCGTTTGGCATATTAATAATTAAAAATGTTTCAAAATATTTAGTGATGATTTCATTGATTTTTTTGATTGACATCCCTCAAATTAACAGATTGAAATAAACAGCAACAAGCATATGTATTGATTTAAATAACAATATTGAATGATTATTTTATAAATGGATTTATTCATTTTATTATTAATATTTACAGAATTTTCTAATTATATTTAGAAAATCCATCCTCAAAAATTAACTACGTTATGGTCTGCAGTCGGATATTTATTATAAGCGATTGCATTTGCTTGAACTATAAGTCAAGGGAGAATAAATCTGCACAAAAACTTTCCCAAGCTCACTTAATTATCTCAAGTTTATTAATTCATGAATACATTCAATTTTAACCCTAAATCCTGAATTGTAAGCTTTAGATATGAATCAATCATTGAAAGTTAATTCTCGTTGTTTAAAAATCATCCAACCATAACCCGATTAAAAAGTAAAATACGGCTCAGTTTTGTAATAACCTCCTTCTCTTCTGAATCCTATAAATCTCATTTTACTCCCGCGCCTTTTTATCCACTTTTCTGTATTATCATCAGCATGATCAATCACTGCCTGTGGATAATTTTTACAATAGAAAGGTTCATATATAGTTCTTGAAAACGAAATAGGTTCTTGAACTCTAACAATGACAGCAACTTTTGTCCTGTATCTTTTTTTTATTTTGTATTGCATTGATTTCCTTCTTAGAGTCATTGTAACACGAACCGACGGTGTCAAGCAGTTGGTGCGCGTTACGACGAAAAAACTATGTATTAAATATCCAGGGCATACAGATTTGTCAGCAGGATTGATAAAATCTACTCTGGAAGACTCTTCTATGTCCACCAAATCAAGGTCACCTATTTCATTTGGCTGTGGAATGACTCTGTGAGAATTATGATTCATTCTCTCTAGACGATTTTCACGAATTATTTGGTCTGATGCTGTAAAAATGATTATACAACTTCATTTATTAGTATCATGTCAAGGCCTAGGGTAGAAAGAAATACTACTCTCCGGGAAATCGGCGTGTCATTCATAAAAAATTTAGTCTCTTTTTGTTAAATAATTCAGTGGTTATTTCGTGATAATTATGTGACAATCTTTTATATTTGCTCATCGACATTGCAAAAATTTCAGTATTTCACGTATGCTTCTTCTGTTTTTCAAACAATTCAGAAGCTATCGTCCACCTTAAAGAGAATATTATTGAATAATGAATTTTTTGAAACGATGCGTGGACAAAAAAATCATTCCAAAATTCTTACATTGAAAAATAATTTGGAAACATCAAAATACAAATAAATTTCGTATGAAACAAGATTTGAAATTCGGTCTACATTGGACTGCATATGATTTTACCAATCCCAATGGATTGAAGGTCTTTCCGCTCAAAAGCAAAAGATAAAATTTGACAAATTACTTCCAGTAGAGCAAACACTACTAACTGATATAGTAAAAACATTTCTGACCCTCTTCTTTGAGAAATGAAATTAATTCAGCCTTATCTAAAGGATATAATTTTGCAGCAGGTCCTATGCAAATCCCGAAAGAAGAAATCATCAGCAATTTGGAATCAACATTATATAACGTTCCACCGGAAAAAGAGAACGACATAAGATGTAGTACTGGCAAGATTTTACGTCAAGCTAAAGTTTCCTCCTCAAATTTAACAAAAGAAGAAAAAATCTCAACTAAAGAACTCAATCCGAAGAAAGACATCACAATATTACTCGCAGACAAAGGGATCACAACAGTAATAATTAATAAAGAAGACTATAACAACAAAATCATGGACCTTCTTACTAACAATACATACAAAAAACTTAAAAAGGACCCAAAAAAAAACAATATTCAGTAGAAGAAAAAGACTTTTCAAAAAATCTATACTTGAAAGCCTAATAATATCTAAATTAATACCTACTAATCCACCAAAATAATATTGCGCTCAGAAAGATCGGCAGCGCAATAAACTTATCAACTTACAACCTAGCATGCTCCCTCACTACATAACTAAATCCTTTTAGAGGAAACTCTTTCACTCACGTCCAAAGCTTATTTGACTTTATCATAAAGATACAACAGATTGAAATTCAACCCCAAGACATCAGAGTGAGTTTCGACACACTATCTATTTGTACGAATGCACCACTCTCTGATACAATTAATCTTATCAAATCTTTTAAAAACTTCCCTTTTGAGCTCATACCTTTGATAGCACACTGTCTCAATAATACTTGATTGTATTTCAATAACCAATTCTACGAACAAACAATCAGGAGCAGCAATGGGAACCCCAATCTCACCTCTCATAGCCAACATATTTATGGAAAGTCTAGAAACTTCTAGAAACTAAAATCTTCAACCAACCCAAGCTTAAACGGGAATTTTGGTTCCATTACGTTGAGGACACCTTTGTTACCTAGCTACATGGACTAGATGAACGAAATAAAATGTTCGATTTCATCAATTGATTACATCCTAATATTCAGTTCACCATGGAAATTGAACAAAGCAGAAAATTGCCTTTCTTGCACATATTAGTTTTCAAAGGATCTGATAACAAAATAGGATGCCTAGTTTAAAGAAAACCCACCCATACGAACAGATACCTACATGCCTCTTCCCACCACCACTCATCTAAAAAATAATCGGTCAGCAACTCCCTTGTATGCAGAGCTGTCTCCATAACAGATAAAGATAACTTACGTAAGGAATTACGAAACGTTAAACAAATACCAATACAGAAATATTACAGAAACAAGCAAATTGAAAAAGGAAGAAGAAAATACACTATAAAAAACAGGTCAACATAGCATACTAAAGAAGGAGAGAGAAAAATGACGAACATCCTACCCTAAATCCAAGATGTCAGAGAAGAAATATAAATAATTCTAAACAAACAAAACCTATAAACCATATTTAAATCATCTGCTGATTCTTTATTTTAGCCAGACGGACTAGACAACTATGATCTGCAAAAAGTAAACCGTCATGAGGCACCTTATTGTTCGGAAAGATAACTCCCGTTACTTTTCCTTTAACTATCCGCAACTGCATGTCTTGCAAAATATATCCCGCAAACTGTATTTTTTCAACAAGCGCTGCGAGATGTTTTACTGCTCGAACTGGTGCTTGCACGAACTGAGGCTGGTGGACGTCATCAAACTGGTGCGCAACTCTGCGGCGTAACCCCTGGCACTACTTACCATATCCTGAACTTTCTCCCACATCTCCCATAGCATTTAATTTTGTAAAAAGAAAAGACAGATTTGTAATTATGAAAAAATTTAATGTGAATCTCAAAATGAAACACTCAATAATTCCAATCGGAGGCACTTCTTTGAAACCCTCAATAATTATAATCGGGGGCACTCCTTTGAAACCCTCAATAATTCTAATCGGAGGCACTGATATCAAACAATTCGATAACTACATATTAGAAAAAGCTCTCTCGGTGTGTATGCCTTTAAAGACTTCTCATCTTTTTGAGTTGGCCCCTCGTTTTTATCGCAGATACTTAAAAATTATTATAAATACGAGGGCTGTTTGATAAGTCAGTGTCTTTTTGAATAAGAGATTTTTTTCGGCAAAAAGCATTTTATTTCTCAACATAATCTCTTTTTAGTTCGATACTCTTAGTCCAGCGTGTTTCAAATTTTTGTATTCCTTCCAAATAATAGGTTTGCTCGAGGCCCTCAAAATAGGCATTTGTTTCGGTGATGACCTCTTCATGCGACCCAAATCTCTTACCGCCCAGCCACTTCTTCAGTTTTGGAAACAGGAAATAGTCGCAGGGGCTAAATCTGGAGAATATGCTGGATGAGGTAGCAGTTCGTAGCCCAATTTATGGATTTTTGCCATCGCAACTA
>JAWWLR010038901.1:0-10213 GCA_035041075.1 Acraspis erinacei | reverse complement strand
AACCATGCTTAAATTGTAAATATGTTGGTATGGTCTTATTGCATCCATGCCTATCTTTCTTGTTACTTTTTTTTGATTGACCTTTCTCAAATTTTGAATAAACCGCCTCTAATTATTTTATACAAAACATGAGCTTTGTAATTACGTAACCCTCCCCTCTACAATTTTCAAGTTCAGACTGACCTAGTAGTTTTCTACACCCTGAGGTTATCTTTTACTATTTTTGGTTTATCTTTTTCTCATTCCGTGTCTTTTACCTTTTGTGATCTTATTTTGTTGTTGTTATTATTTTTGCTGTATAGATGTTCTTATACAATTTCCTTTATCTGACTTTTTTATTATCTCGTATTTTAACTTAAGGTTGACCCTTTTATTCGAAGTTAGTGAGGCCCCCCCCCATTTTTAGCGTTTAGCCTGAAACGCTTAGCGTTCAGTGAGATTCCCCAAGGAGGACTGGCGGCCAACAATCTGATTACTTTTCTGCATGTAATTGTTATTTCAAAAACTATCGAAAGAATCGCTACTGAGAGACCTTTAAATTTAATTTTATTTATATTTGAAAAAGTAACGTTACAATTTGGCGCCCAACGTAGGGCCCAACAATTAAAAACGGTCTCTTATGTATTACGAGGCTCATTTCTTCAATCTTAAATTTCGAATATTCCTCAATATCTTATTTCATTAATAAATTATAATCATAATTAGATTATAAACACCAAAAATTTGAATTATAAATAAGCATCTCAGCAATTAATTGTATGGTAGGCACTCCAGATTATTCATATGAACGTGTTCACATATTACCTCGATTGTACCTTGAGAGGGTAATTATTATTGAGTATTCTATTATTGTGCTTTGCAGCTGTGTTTACATTTGTTAGCGATTTCTCATTATCTTGTCTCTTATTGCGTATATGTTTACATTCTCTATTGATAGTGTATTTAAGTTTATCCTTTTCCAGTTATTATCGCTCCTTTCGTTGATTACATTTACCGATCACACACAATTAGGTGCCTCTCCTCTCCTCCTATAAACTGAGAGCTCTTTCAAGAAGACGAAAGAATGATGGAAGAAAACCCTTGCACCCACTCAGGTTCGGTGAAATCCCTTCACGATGAAAACCTCGAACACCCCCAGCAGCAATTAAGCGAAGACAGGGCCAGTTTGACTTCACCGACTGAGCTGCCCCCATCATTTTCGGAAACCGAAGTCGACCCCAATACCGATCCGAAGATACCTAATAGGCCCGTTACCGTAACTAAAGAACATACAGTTATCGAATCCGACCAGAATACCTATCAATTTTTAAGCTGTGATTGTCGCCTATGAATTTCGCCAAGCGACTCGCCATATCCAATGAGACTTGGATACTATTGTCGCCTTCCACTCTTAAATAGGCCACGGCGGATAAAGCTTTTTCGCTGGCATCTGCGAAAAGGTGAATTTGGATACTCTTCACTATTTCACTTCCCGTCAAATAGCATCTTGGAATCTTGACAGTTGATGTTTGTTGCAAAGCCTGCAATCAGGTTCTCCATCTTCCGTGTAGATCAGTTGGTGTTTTATTATCACCAAGTGAAGTGAGAGTAAACCTAAAGGATCGAACAAAGACATAGTTAATTTAGGACCTCCTTTTTTGTTGGTATCCACTGGCTTTGAAGACATTCTAGACTTACTCTTGGAAAATTGAGAGAGTACATCAAACTATCCGCCTCTGAATTCCAAATCATACCTAAGACGCAGCAATTTTCTTCTTGCGAGATTGATACTTTCTTTCCTCTTGAAGCCACTATTTCTGTGTTCCAGGTCTACGTCTTTGGCTAACTGAATGACATGACCTGCCGTATCGAGGCTGTCTAAGTAATCGTCCATATAGTGATTTTCTATTATCGCACGGCACACTGCGGGAAACTCCTGAAAAAATTATCGACCGTTCCTGTTCTTGATCTCCTGGGAGATTTACAGGGAAGATAGGCTCCGAATATCATGGATTCCATTCTCATCACTCTAATTCTTCCTGTCTCTACGTCCCTCGTCAAAAAAAATTGACTGTCCCGATCCTTCGACCGAATTCGTACTTGAAGAAGCATTTCGTTTAGGTCTCCTCAAAGAGCTATTCTTCTTTCTCTGAAAGTGAGAAGCACTCCTACTAAAGAGTTCAATAGGTAGGGTCCTTTTAATAACCGATCATTCAAGGTAGTACCGCTACCCCTTGGCTGCTGCATCGAACACAGGGCCGGTTTTCTCCGGCTTCTGAGGATGGATGACTGGAAAGGGTGGTAAATACCACGTCCTAAGGTTAATTTTTGCTTCTTCTTCTTCTTCAGTTAAAAGTACGGCATATCCCCTTACCTGATACTCTTTGTACTTGGCGTTGCACTGTTCCTTGAGGATTGAGTTCTTTACCAGCCGCGTCTCGACTTATCGCAGTCTTTTCTCCGCTGCCTTTCGATACCCACTCATTTGGCCGTCCAGTCGAGTATATCCATAGCTCTTTGATCCTCTTTTGAGCGAAGTGTCTGCTGTACATGAGGAACTCTGCAGGCTTCAGTACTCCAGAACTTCCGAAGAAGTTCACTTGTAGTTCAATGTAGTAGCCATCCTAATGCGGTGAGTGATGCCTCTGCTGTGCCTGGTCGTCCAACTATCGTTTTTTGTACTCGTATCAAATTTGAGCGATCCTCTCCTATTAACAGCTTTGGTTCCGGCTGTTCCATGTCGGGGATATTTGAACCTTTGACATGATCCCATGCTTTCATGTCTGCTGTTATAGATTGGCGAGGAAGTTTCACCCTTTCTATTGTACTTACCTCTGTTAGTTGAAAGTATTTATTTGTCGTGCGCTTGACCTTGCAGCACACTCTTCTGGAATGATTATCTTCCAGTGTTGACTCGTCCAGCCATTCCATCATTAGCGGCTCCATCTGTCCTCGTGATCCTCGTTCTCGAGCAAGATCGTCTTCTAGTAGTGTAGCATTAAAACCAGTATCCAGGTAAGAATAACTATTAACTTCAACAGCCGCCCCTTTCACTGTAACTGGTAAAATTCTTAAATGCAATCTTTTACGCATCTTAAGTGAACACTCAACGGAGCCGATGAATCCCGTTTCGCTATTTTCTGCCGTCGAGCTCTGCGTGGTGCCTCCTTTGACATCCGTCTCTCCCACATTAACTTCGTTTACATTTTTGAATTGGATGTCATCGTTCCAAGCATCCGAAGCACACTCTGCCTCTTTTTGCCCATTTCCGCCTTTCCCCGATCACGATCTTCCTGATTCCTGGGCATTTAGCAATAGTGTTTTCTTTGCTGGAGTACTACAATTATCATATTGTTCTTCCTTAATAGATAACACACGCTTTTCTTTACAAGCTTGAACTAAATCTAGAGGGTTCATTACGGCACTCGCGCGTGGTAGGGGTTCGGCTTCTTTGTAGCGAGGGCTGCCTTCGTTATTCTTCCCTTCTCCCACTCCCTTATTCTCTAGGGACATCTTCCTTCACCCCCCCCCCTTCATCCTGCCGCATCCTTGCATGAGCTTTTTCCCTCTCTGCCGCACTAACGCGGCTTCTTCTATATTCCGTGTTGTCTCCGGGGTTTTGACGCGACGCACCTTCCCGAGTACCGTTAGCGTCCATTTTTTGACTTGCACTTTCATTTCCCCCATGAGAAATTCTTTTTGCTTTTTTTCTCTTAACTTTCCACGTATCTTGAACTGTAAATCCATCGCGTTTACGGATCCGACACGAAGGACCATGTAATTAATGAACGAATATTAATTATTTATTTACGTATGCGCAAAGGGGAAAGGATTATATGCGTTATGATACACGCTGATTTTAGACATTACAAATACACTCTTTATTGTTCACACTTCTATAGAATACAAGAGTTTATTAATGTCGACAAAAATAACAGTTCTATAGAAAATTGATTATAAAATGAAAAAGAGAAAGAAAGACTAGGTTAAGGGGGAACATTAGTAAGGAAGCTTCGCTTCACAACGACACGATCGCTCTCTCAAAAATACGTTTAGGGACTTTTAAAGTTTTTTCTAAATCTAACCGTGTATCGCAAACGGTTCATTTTTCTAAAAGAAATATTAAGTTCAGGATATATTAAATCAAACCGAATTTTATCTTCGAGTTAAAATTATTATACAAAGCAATCCACAACAGAGATACAAGGTAGTTGGCTGATGCCGAAGAGAATGCCGTTCCAGATTCTTATTTCAGGATCTAAAATTAACTTAGTGTTGTAATTAAAAAAAAAACAGTTTACAGATTTTTTCACGTTTTTAATTCGTAATAATTACATTCTTTGTGAAACATTGGAAAAATAGTAAAAATACTTTATTCCAAAGAAAATAATACTGTGAAAAGATTGTTCTCGTTGATGTTCGTTCATTAATTGATAATAACCATAAAGTATAATACAAGCTGACAAACGCATAAAAACTAGAAGTTTAAAACTTCGCTAATTTATTGAAACATCTATTTATCAGCAGAGTAATATTTTATATATTTAAAACAATTCGCAATACAAGAAACTGAAAAAATTAATAATAACCTACAAAAGCGGAAACCCCTATTTTCTTCTTATGGGATTTTTTGGATTAGAGTTTAACGACCTTATGAGAGCAAAATGCAAACAGGAACTTTTGACTGATATTCTCTGGGACATTGACGAACGACAGAGCTAATCCTTGATAACAAAAGTGAATAGACTTTTTAATATTATTCACAGATACATGCATTGTGATCTGATATCAAATTACAAAGAATAATATATGTTGAGTAAGACTTTTTTTAAATTTAACTAATGGAAAACGTGCTGTAGTGAATCGTATTTTACAAGAATTTCATCATATTTATATGGATAAATCGGGCGAGTATTGTCTACTGGAATTTCCTCCTTTTTATCGTCTGTCATATCCTCAATTGCGCAGCGTATCAGGTTTATTTTTTACACTCGTTTGGTCTGAACTTTTTCTATATATTCCACAAAGTATGCCACCATGCTCTAATACTGCAAAAACATCACCATTGAAAGCTGATAATACAATATTTTCTCCGGAGGACACAGCTTTATAGCCAATACGTGCTAGGTGTGGGAAATACATGGGAAATAAGGAAAATAGGAGCCCTTCCAGTCGGAGACCTGGACCTGCCATGAATACGAGGTGCCTCAGAAATAAGAGACTCGTCAGGAGAATTTTGTCTGCCAGACGAGGGAGAACCAAAATTCCGCTCACTATTAGGATTTCCATCAGACTGTGAACTTAATTCTGCAAACAAAATTAAAATTATTTTTTGTATTCAACTTATACCGCAGTGAGCTTCAACCATCTTCTAACTAAAACTGATTGAACCTAACATATTAAATATGTATGCGGCGATACGAGCAATGCGTAAGTCAATCAGTGGAAAAAAAGAAAAATAACCCATTTTTTTCTCTCTACTGAAAAAACAACGCATGGGGTTCAAAACAGAAGAGCGCACTGACTACTCAAACTCACTTTTATATAGATGAGGCGTCGCTAAAAAAAAGTGGGCTTCCACGACCAACGTGCGCTCCACGCTCTTCAAATCCATAATGGCGACTGAGCAAAGAGCGAACCAAACTTCAGGACATTCCAAATAAGGAAGTTATGTTGCCGCACCCTGTACATGTATGTTTAGAATTGTATTGAACTGCAAAGAAATGCAAAGAATATAAACGATTAACATGGCCAGATTTAATTTAGAAAGGGACCTATTTAAGCCATCGAAGTTACCAAAATTGCCTAGTTTCAAATAGGGAGTAAAGATGAGAGTCAATTTGAGAAAATGTGTATAAACTATTCTTATTTTTTGAAAATAGATGAGAAACTGACTAATTCTTGAAGGCATAATTTCGTTTCCGATGTAGTCGTTATCATACAAATTCTATGTGTCAAGATTGTCCATCTGACGTTTTTACATTCATTATTATCAATTTTATAATTATTCTCAATTTATTTTAAAACATGTTATGTGGATTAAAGTATGCACATACCCTATAACATATAATTTCGCTTTCGTCAAATGTGAAATAAAAATATATTTACAATCTGGTAATAAAATGATTCGAGTTTCTCAAGGTAATATAAAATTAAAAATAAGCATATTTGAAAAAATTGTGTGACGAAGTGATTTTTCACTTGTCACATTATTTAATTAAATAAATCCTGTCACTGGCTCCGGGAGTTTAGTGTTACCCTAAATACACTAATTTCATGGAATTATCACTTCAAAATGTATCCAACCTGAAACTCGGAGCGGGGGTCCAATTCCACGAGGGCATTCTAAATGTTCTATTTATTTATACTTTACTTAGTCTCCCTTAAACTTGTTTATTAAAAACTGTCAACGCGAGGGATTGTTGACATCGAGAGAGGAAGAGAGGGAGAGAGGAAGAATTTCTGGATCGACTGTCACTTTTTACTCGTCCTCACGGAACATGCAAGCCGCCTTCTCAACCAGGAAGGGCAAAAGCATTATTCATTAAGCGATACGAGGAAGGACAGACCTCCCGTTCTCTTTCAATATCTAGGAAAAACCTTCCAGTAAATCGCCATCTTGTGCAGGGGTTACAAGGTCACATCTTACCGTGCCTGGATGAGACATAAACAAAGTCCATTTCCGGAGGCCCCGGCAATGAAAAGATGGCACCATGCATTGGCCAATGTGTCGGCAGGACCATTCCGTGTTTATTTTACTTGTCTTGCACTGTCTTCAAATCTTCCGAGTTGAGAAGAAGAAAGGGAACTTAGAACTCACTTGGATCCCAATTCATTCTCTTAACAACCTCTTTATTTATTTTGCCGCCAGAATCCCTGACACCCTTCCCTTCGAGTCTCTGCAGTAAACAGTTTTCCTGATATTTTTCAAGTATGATGGTTCGATTTAGACAGAATTTTGCTGGCAAAGGTCTTGGCGGGACGCAATGTGTTGGGTTGAAACAAAAGGACCCCGCCAGAGTTTTCGCCAGCTCCCTTGAGTGCATCGTGGAACATGCAAGATTTGTGGGTTTCTCGAGTTTTAATAATAAATTATAGCGAAATAAACCTACCATTAATTATGGTATTTAGGACAAAGCCTAAAAATTGTATAGCCATGTGATCGATTCGGCCAGGTCTAAATTTTCTCTAGCAATTAAATTATTTTATGACTTTGTTCATTTCTTAATTTTTCATTTGCTTTTTTCACTTACTTGAATAAACTATTTCTTTTGTAATTGTAGTGTGGTTTTAACTCATTTAACATGGTTAGGAAATACCCACCCTTGAGTTGTAAAGTACTTATTTGAAATTTCAGAGTCTATTGGCTGACGCCCTAGGCATTTAAAAAAGTGAAGTTTTAATAAATTTCTTTCCTTAAATAATAAAAAATTTCAAGTGACAAATACCGTAAGAACCCATATTTACCTGAGAGGATGAAGATGTCAATTTTTGTGTGCCACCTTTTCCGAAAATTGGAAGTTTTGTGTGGCCGCATCTTCACATTGATATGCATATTATTGAAATTGAATCGAATCTGGATGGTATTGGATTTAATTGATTCCTAGCTGCTCGAAGCGCTGGAAATGTGACAGTTAAAAGCTAGTTGATGTTTGCACTTGTAACTGTCCTGCAATTTATGACTGTTAAGTTGATTTCGTACATTTTACTGCATTTCGTTGAAAGGCAACTTTAGGAACTCCTATTATATCATTATTTGTTTAAATTTTCTTTTAAGAGTGTAGTTTTTGTCCCCGTACCCTAGGTAACTTTACCCTGTTTTAAAAAATATCGCGTGATACAATCAAAAGTTGATTTGTTCAAACTTCAGATTTAGATAATGTTTTTTTATTTTCTTATTTCGTACATC
Source organism: Acraspis erinacei (assembly GCA_035041075.1). Lineage (NCBI taxonomy): Eukaryota > Metazoa > Arthropoda > Insecta > Hymenoptera > Cynipidae > Acraspis > Acraspis erinacei. The sequence goes on along the minus strand of JAWWLR010038901.1, from coordinate 2,325 downwards.
TTTTATTCTTTCCCTTTGTTTCCCTCTTCGTTTGAAAAATTGACCGATAGAGCCTCAAGTAAAGCATTTTTCTTTTTAATCTAAAATCAGAACAAACTTAACAATCGGAATCCTTCGAATCCCATTAAGATTATTGAATCTTTTTAAATATCCTAAAGTAATTCAAATCTTTCGCCATCCCTTGGATCTATAGGATTACTTCTAGGTATTTTTTAATAAATCCTAGTATCCGTTCGAAACGATATACTTCAAACATAAAAATATTTTCTTTATAATTTTGTTAGTAACTAAAAAAGATTAATTTTTTATAAATCATCTATGTAAGAATGGTGCACAATTTCAAAACAAGTTTTTTATTAATACTATATTTTGTAAAATTTGTTTTCTTCTATCAAACGAAATTTTTATTTAGCCAAATGTTAGTTAGACAGTCATAAGTTTTAAAATAATAAAGATTATTATTAAAATTAAAATTATTTGGTTCAATCACTCTATCAAAAGTTTAATTTCTTTTCTCTATGTTTTGCCCTATTTTTTAGTATTTCCGGAAATGTTTATTATTACGGCAAAATTCAATTTAAATTAGACCTTCCCTCCTTAAATTGTTGTTAAAAAATTAATATTTTTAAGAGAAAATTACCTAGACCTTTCATTTGCTAATAAATAACCATCCAGACCAACCATTGTTAAAATTTTTTTTTTAAATATTGCAAAACCTATGCCTATCATCAATTACGTTATATATGCTTTGTAAAGTCTCGTCCTTCATTGTTTCTAATAATCGTTAAAAATAAAAAACATCAATTGCCAGAATTGATTTGCTTTTAATTTTATTATTAATTTTTGGCAGAACTTTTGAATTAGAAAATATCTGAAATAAGTCAATTAGGGGAAAGATTTCCCCAGCAACTAATAAGTATATTGAAAAAAATCGCGAGCTACAAGAATATGAATTTTTTGGTGAATTTTATTAAATAATAGGGAGATTGCGTAAAATTTCAAAAATTATTAAAACAATTAAAAGGCATAATTGTGAGACTTCCTAATCGCTAAGGTCACCTCTACCAAGATAACGTATTTACGATTTATTTTGCTTGAAAGTGCCTCGTGTCTGTTAGTTCCCCGAAAATAATGGAAAATTACAAAATATATAAAGTGGGAGCCGGCACATTAATTATCTTATACCAATACATATCTTGAACGTGACAGAATACAAATAATTTTATATCCTACTTAACCCACGAATTTTATTTAATAGTCGGAATGCAGTTATTTTTTCTATAAGTTTACAAAATATTAAAATATTTGAAAGTTTTTGGAAAATTTTAAAGTTTTTGGTCGCATTTAGAAAAGTTCGCAAATTTATATTCTATTTTAAATGGCAGTGGCTCATATTATGTTTGAAATGATTCCTTACGGCTTGTACGGTTTTTTAAAGTTGTTATATTTAGGCAGAAGTATAGTTATTCTTAATTATAAGTTTTGCAAATAAAAAGATTTGTTAATATTAAATAAAAAGTTGAAGAATATAAATCCTAGACATATATTGAGCTTATAGAATAAGCTCGACTAATTAAAATTCATTAAAAATTGAAGAAATATTTTCGGCAAGACTAGTCACGAAGCGTATGGAAATCCAGTTAAAAAAGGTTAAATGTGTAGAGAATTCGATTGCATTATTTTAAAGCCAAATCCCCCATACATACGTAGCCTTGGAGAATGTGACGTAGCCTGTTTACAACTTTTGCGATTAGCTTCTTATTGGCTTAGTATACAGATGAAAATGTAATCTTTTAGCCTTTTTTGCATTCTTATAATTTATGATTGAGAAAGAATTAGAATTGTCCGAAATTTGTCACCACAGATTTAAGATGACTTCTATGTGCCTGTCTTTCAGTCCGTCCGTCCATAAAACCGAAGACTATCGAAAGAATTAAAGACACAAATCAATCTTTGGCACAACTTAAGGTCCATCAAGCTAGCACCTCCACAAAGCACCAAAAATGAAATTTCAAAATTTCTTTATATCAGAATTTTTGGCTTTTTTTGGGCTGTATTGCCGATTTTTGGGCTCCACTACATTTGATGAAAATTCAAATTTCGAGTGGAGGTGCTGGCTTGAATCAAGCCAGCACCTCCACTGTATAAAATTTAAAGAAAACAAAAAATCCGAAATGTCAGAATTTTTTGGCCTTTTTTGGGCTCTTGAACGCACCAAAATCCAATTTCAAAAAATCACCCCTACTCAAAATAAAACTACCCCCTATGTAAAAAATCAAATTCAGAAAAAACATACAATACCAGAATTTTGGGATTATTTTGGGC
>JAWWLR010038834.1:0-10214 GCA_035041075.1 Acraspis erinacei | reverse complement strand
CTCGATCCAGCAGATTTAATTTTCGGGTTAAAAAGATTGAAAAGAATTTTACATTGTACACAAATCACATGCACTCGTTCATTTTTGAAGGACACTACTTTAGCATCTATGTTAAAAACAGGATAAATGCGATTTTATGATATAGTATTTTATTTTTTCAAATGGTGAAGATTAGTAAATGGTTTATGGAAACAGCTTATATTACTCGCTAAATATATACATATTTATATTATGGAACAGTACGATATAATATTATTCAGATTGAATGCATTTGAAAATAGAATAATGCTTTCTTGTTGTCCAGTCATTTATAAATAAAAGTTTCCGAGCAACGTCGTTCTTTAATGTGTTTCGATGTTTACCATTATTAAGGAAGAGCGAGAAAAGAGGCGTTCCACAGATATAGACGTTGCTTGAATTCTGAGGATTAGCGAGCCATAGGTGCTAGATTGGGATAAATCTTTTGATATGTTTTGCACCAGAGAAGAATGTCAGCAGTCTCATGAGCTCTATCTGATGTTATATTTTCATTAATTTCTTTTTTCCAATCTTCTTCTGGCTTGCTTCATCCACTTACAGCTACTTGTTGCTTCTTTTCTGAAGAATCTTTTCTGTAGAGTTGGTGTAAATCAATCTCTTCGCCACTTAATTCTTTTTCTGGAAGTTGCTGATCAGAAACTTTCATTTGAACATCTTCTTGAGGATGTACAACGTAATATTCCGTTCTGTATATTTCTTCAAACTTTTCTATAGAATCTACTTTCATGATTTTTTCCCATTCTGTAAACTCGAAGACTTCAATTTTATGCACAGGAATCAAGAATAAGAATTGTGCAATAGACCCATAGACCCAATTGCATTTTCGATAAGCTTTCAATAATTTCGATTGAGCTGCATAGAGTGCATTTTTAATTTTGAGATCATTTACAGTTGTATAAAGTTTTTCGTCAAGTTCTTGGACATCATCGTCATTTTTATCAAGGAGGAAATTGAATGCTACGATGACTAACGGAAGAGTTGCATATTTTTCGGCTGAAAGAGCTTTTGATACATATTTGAAGTGCTTCAGATGTTTGCGAGCTGCAGCAGGAAGTGTCCAGTCATCTTTGCTCAAGCAGTAACTTTTGAGATTTGGATTTGAAATGCACAAGAGGTCTATGGTCTTCCGCATATTCAATCCCTTAACCATCATATCATCAGTAGAATGCCATCTTGTTTTTACATCATTACTTGGTGCCATCATTTTCGTATTTGTCATGATGCAGCAATACTCCAGTTTATGACGTAGTTGTTCGCTGTACTTTATAAACAACTTTCTCAATTTCCCTATAGGCGACTGATTTCTACTACTTTCGATTTCTTCTGCTATCACTTCATCCTCTTCATTTTCAGAATCTGGCTCAATCTCATCCTCGTTGGAAGTCTTAATTCCTTAAGGAAATCTTGTAAACCTAAATTTTTAATGTGAGCTATGCACCTAACATGCTGGTCTTCTGAATCAAAGGTAATACCAGTTTAGTCCATAAGTACGTCGAATTCAGGAATAAATTTGGTGTTGTTAGCAACGTTATCTACAGTTATCAATATTATATGATAAATTTAGCGGAAAAATGACACAGATTTTCAGGTAATTTTTTTTTAATAAATATATTTTTCTAAATTTAATATTAAATAAATACCGAATTCATTTCAAATCTGACAGGCTGTGCATGTTGAACGCACTTAATCGTTTCGAGGCAAAATACGTTGTAGTTCGAGGGATTTCGGATGACCCATATTTCAACGATTAGACATTATCGTGTCTACCGCGATAGCGCAAAAGAGTTCGAAAATTACCGTCCTGTTCATCGGGTTCCTCGAATACATCGTTGAAGGGATCGGCATCTCTGTGGCCTCGTAGAGAAAGTTCCTGTCTTCCATAAAATATCACCTTTTCATTTATAGGTGCTAATTTCTTCCGATTGTCTAATATTTGAGGTTTCTTTTCACTGTCCAATTGTACATAAATTCCTTCATTTCTTCATGATATAAAGTCGCAGAGGCCTTCTGAATTCTTGATACCCTTTTTTGATACTCATATTTCTCATGTTTAGAGAATCTTTCAAGTGCACCTTTCCAATTATCGAAGGGTACGGTTCAGAGTTTCCCTTTAAATGTAAAAGTTGAATTAAAACTCTTCCTGCTGTAAATAATTTGTGCAAAAAATATCTAGAAATGGAACTAATTTTACAGTTTTGGTTACAGTTAAAAGGATTATGAAGGTTTAACATTTTTTTAAATATTTCTATTACTGTATAATCAGCAAGTATTTGCTCAAAAATGTGTTTAATTTAATAACATGTTGGAAGCACATTGGAAGAAATTTAGAAGAAAACAATATTATTATGAAGAAAAATTCCATTACGATTATTCTTGTTAATAGTGTAAGCAAATAATAAAAATAGATAATAAATTGATGAATCTTGTCTATTTTGTCTACTGGCCGTATTTTCATTTATTGTGATGTTAGTAAAACATGTTTTGTTCGTCGACGCCGGGCCTCGTCAGTTTATGAGAATTAAAATCCATCTGATAAAAACTATTTTATATAATAACAAAAAGAATAGTAAATATTAATATATTACTTCATGAAATAATTGTTACCATAAGAAAAGAGATAATTGTAGATTTCAATGCAGTCGTATATGAAGTTTTTCAAATTGATTAAAAGAATTCGATAAAATATATGTAAAACACATCGATTTGTAGATCATTAAGTTTTCAATAAGATTAATTATTTAAAACAGTTTTTTCTTTGACTAATGGACTCTTTGTTTTTGTATAAAAAATATAGATCTTCAAATAATACAATGAATGTTTAGCAAAGTTGAATTTTTAACAAATTAGCTTAACCTTTATCTAAGTAGTTAAATGTTCAATAAGAAGACTAATTTTCTACCAAGGAAGACGAATTCACAAACAAAATACATACATTTAAGCAAATGATGGAAAAGTTGCATTTTCAGTTTAAGAAATTAATTTTCGAAATATATAGTTGCCAATAAAGCGAGGTCAACAATGCATTTAAATGTTTAACCTTGTAGTCGAATTTGAAAGCAAAAAGATAACGAATTCTCAATCAAGAAGGTTATAGGAGAATTCTCAACTAAAAACGATCAAATGTCAACCAAAAACAGAATAGTTAAATTTGTAGGCAAAGAACTTAATTTTTAACCACAATGCATTTAGATACTTAACTTGTAAAATAAAGTTACTCATTTTAACTATTCTAGCATTTCAAAGACGCCCCCCCCCTCGGTGAGAGATTTGATGACTTACAGTGTTTTATACGTTACTATTTAAAAGTAATGCATTCACGCGTTACTTTGGTGTTAACTTAGTTTTTTTTTATCAAAATTTTTGAACTTTAGTTTAAATACCGGAAAGCTTAAGATAGTTCTATTTTTTCTATTTTCTTTTTTAAAGTGTTTAAAAAAATTCTATTTTAATTTGTGTAATTTGACACAATATTTTACATTAATATTCTGTAAACTGTCTGTATTTTACACTATTATTAATTAGCAACTAGCAAATTGGCATAGAATTTATTTTAATTTTAATAAAACTAGTTTTTTTAAAAGTTCATCAATGAAACGGAATATTGTAAAAATAAGAATAGATCCTGACATGCTTCACAATAATTCAGTTTCTACAATTCAAGTGACAGAATGTTTGAGAATACAATTTTTTGACATATTTGCGGATATTTGAATGAAGACTTTAAATTTTTTCTTAAGTCACAAATTTTGTGCAATATTTTTTTAAGGTGTCTGCTTAAGGAAGGATATCCTATCAGTTTAATTTGGGTTAAACCATTTTCTATGTCGGAAGAATTTGTTTCAAATGTAATTTTTGAATTTTTTGTCGTAACGAATGCAAGATATCACACAAAACATTAATTATTTTTATAGAAATTTGGCATATGTCCGAGATCTTCTATAAAAAAAACCAACATGTTCCAGACGAATTTGGACCTCCTCATTAGGGAATATTTATAATCAAAACAAACGTACTAATAATTTAAAATTATGCTAATAGAAATTAACCAAATACTTGGAAATAAAAGAATATAGACATTTATAAAAAAATTAATTAAGCCTGTCTCCATTTCATAGGCGACTGAATGGTTTTTCTACCAAAATTCTTTTCAATAGTAAGAAACAGAAATTAATTTATCCAACTAATAATCTTAACCGTTAACTAGTTTTATCTTGAGAAGCATTTTGTAAATTGATAGATTTGTTACTCTCACTGTTTGTAAATAATATACTCATGAATTATTTCATTCATTGATTACTTTAGTGATGAAGGATTTTAACATCATCCCAATTGAAACAATCACAATAAGTGATCTTATGCTTTCAAAGAACGAAGTAATATTTAGAACTTCTATGGAAATTATTCTGATATTTTATTATTCTGATAATTTGAATTAATATATTATTAATTCTTATTTTTAATTATTTCTTAATTATTTAATTATTCTAATTATTCTGAATTATTCAGAAAGAGAGAATTTATGGACAGGTTATTTATAAAGAGAGCATAACAAAAATATTAGTTTAAAAGACGATTTCTTAATATACAAGAACATATGGGACAGGGGAATTAACTCGATAAATTAATTTTTTCTTCCTATTAAAAATCATTTTTTATAGAAATTTCATTTTTTAACATATGAGGAGAATTAGACTCAATTAACTATATATATTTTTATTTCTAATTTTCAATTATGCATTTTTTTGCATTCTCTAATTTCGTTGCATTTCACAAGAAAACTTTCACAAGAATGTAGATGTTGTGGATGAATTGCTTCATCTACGCATGAGTCACGGCCACCACGTTATAGGCTATGCGGACGATATACTGGTTATCGCGCGCGGCCAACCAACTAAGAACAGTAGACTCTTGGTGCAAGAAGACTGGACTATCAGTCAATCCGAGTAAGGCGGATGCAGTTGTATTCACCAGAAGGTAAAAGTGGGGAACCACGAGTACATTGACACTGGCAGGGCAGCAACTGGAAATCAAGGGACAAGCCAAATACCTAGGAGTTATCCTAAATAAGAAGCTTTCATGGAACGAGCACCTGGAAAAGAAGTGCAAGAAGCTAGTGGCGACTCTTTGGCTCTGCAGGAGAGCGATAGGGAAAAACTGGGGCTTGAGACCGGAGAGAGGAAAAATTAAAATAATTTTTGGAGATTAGGAAGGCTTAGAAGTTCTGAGAAGTTTATGCAAAAGAATTTTCAATAGATTCGTGTGAATCCAAAAAATATTTAGTATAATTCAAGATATTCACGATAATTCAAGATGTTCTCTGGAAATTAAACTATTCCAGTTTTAGTTGGAAATATATCTTTTATAAGTTGAAACTTGAACTATTTTGTTAGAAAAGGCATGTGTTGGGTTAAAATATCGCGTATTTAGAGAAACAATTAATCTTACTTTAAAAAATTTATCTTCTTTGTTAAAAATTCATTTTTGGAGATTAAAAATTCAATTATTTTGTTAACTTCACATTTTTTGTGAAAAGTTCAACTGTTCTGTTGAGAAATTTGTCACATTACATTCAAAATTCTATTTTTATGTGAGAAAAGTAATTTCTCTTGATTAAGAACAAACTTTATTTTCGAAAATTTAACTTTTCAGATAAAAATTCTTTTTAAAAATACCTATTATTGGCTTGAAAATAAAACTATTTGTTTCATAATGCAAACTACTGGTCCTAAAATCTTTATGACTATAAGAGTAGCAAAAAAATACATTTTATAATTGTAAAAAATTAGGAACAGACAAATTTTCCTTAGTGCTTCTTATTTAATTTCCCAAAATTTCAACTCGATATCACGTTTTGTGTGAACATATGTTGGGTTTGAAAAAAATGTAATAAAAAATTTGGAGGTTATGCTGGCATGGCCTTCAGATAAAGTACTATCTATAAATAATTAAAACAGTATTTTGATGTAACACGAAATGCTTTTTCATAATTTTTGTAGTCATATAAATATTGAAGTTACCTTATTTAAGTGCTACTTGCAATTCACGAATTTAAAACTTTTTTAATACCATAAAGAATAAAAAATAATCTTAATAATGAGATTTAATGCTTTCACGACGATTCATTATGATGAAAGAGATACTTCGTGTTTCGATCTTGTGCAAAACTACGTATTTGGCCGACGTTTCGTTTAAGCTGCAGTTGAGTTCTTCAGGGCTAACCTAGAACTGAGATATCAGGTTATGCTGTTCTTATGTATACTCTCTACGATGCCTGTGATTGGCCAGAGCGCCCAACATGGAGACTTTTCGCTCCTTATTTGCCAATCAAGTCTTTTTTTCTTAAATCCGGGAGGACGAAAAGCCAGATCGGATTAGCATTATAATCGTTCTCCCTATTGATGCCTGTAGGGTTCTTTAAAAGTTTTCCTATTTTCGCAAGTGGTTTAATTATGGTTTCGATTTTGTGTTTGTTAAGAATTTTACTATTTGTTCTACGACACCATGGATGTAGGGTAGGATGGTGATCGTTTTTCTCGCTCTTTCTGTGGTAGGGTCTGTTGACTTGCTTTTTTTAGGGTGTAGTTTCTTATTGCTTTATCAATTAGTTTGATTGTGAAATCGTTCTGTATTAGGATTCGTTTAAAGTTTTTTAATTCCTTTTATAAGTTATCTTTATCTTTTATGGAAACAAATCTGTATACCAGGGAGTTAATGACGAATTCTTTTCGAGATGGGTGGTGGTGAGAGGAGGCTGTGATTTATGTCAACTTCATGTCCTAATGCATTATCAGATCTTTTGTAAACTAGTATATCCAAGAACGGCAACTTTCCTTTTTGTTCAACTTCCATGGTGAATTGGATATTAGGGTGCAAGCGATTGACGAAATCGAAAAACTTATTTAGTTCATCTAGGGCATGTCACCAGATGACAATAGTGTCCTCAAAGTAACGGAATCAAAATCCCGGTTGGAGCTTAGATTAATGGAAGATTTTGGTTTCTAGATGTTCCATTAAGAAGTTGGCAGTGAAGATTGGGGATCCTATTGCTGCTTCTGAGGTTTCCTCATAGAATTGGTTGTTGAAAGAGAAGTAAGTATTCTTGAGACAGTGTTCTATCAAAGTATGAGCTCGGAAGGGAAGTTTGTAAAAGATTTAATAATTTCAGTTCTATCGGAGATTGGTACTTTCGTAAAGAGAGATACTATGTTCCTATAAAATGAATTAGTTCTTTGGCGAGGAAGCGTGCGAGATTGCAAGTTGGTGATTTTATTGCGCTGACGATCGGCCTGAGTGGAATGTTGCTTTTGCGGATTTTTGGGGACCATAAAGTCTGGGAGAGATGAAGTTAGTTGGTAGTATTATTGATATTGTTTCGCTGTCAAGTTTAGGGTATTTTAGGTGGGTTTTTATTCACTGAATATTGTTGTATCTTTATATTGACATTAGTATTTATGCCAAACTAAATACCTTTTTGAAAAGAGAATCAACTGGATTTGTTAGCAAAAAATTCAAAACTCTGTCACCAGATGAATGCGCAACTTTTCTAGCCGAAGTTCCTGATCAGCAGTATTTAGCAATTAAGGTAAATATAAAAAAACTATATAGAATTATATTTTCTTAACTTTTGCTGTGTCACATAACCTCGATCTGTTATACTAGGGTAGATCCAAGAATAATGCTTCCTGTGCTTCCTATTTTCTGTTTTTTCTTATTGTTATTCTACTCTTTTTACTTTTATACTTAAATTTTATTGGAAATATATAGGGCGCATGAATTTCGGACATGCCTCCTATTTTTTCTTTTTGCATTGTTATTGTGCTTTTTCTATATTTTATCATTTTAATGTAAATTAATAGAAGGGATTGCTTTTTGAGGAACTTACGTATTAATATATATGATCATTTGTTTATACTTAATATTGATCAAATTATTATAGTTTAGTAACAGCAATAACAATTTATTATATTATTTAAAGGTTGCTTTAATCCTTGGAATTACTGGTGCACTTCGAAAATCAGAGCTGTACGGTATCTCTGCTTCTATTCCAGGACTGTCCTATGCAGGGTCCTAGGCTCTCTCTCTTTCTACTGTCCCTATCCATGCTCCCCACAGCCTTATCAGTCCATTTCTATATTTCTATACTTTAAAATCAGCTAGCAAAATATATGCACTCTGAGGTCGCAGGAATTATACTAATTACAGGGAATGAAACTTAATTTCCTCTTGTAAATTGTGAAAAAATGATTTTTCGCTGTAATGCTATGATGCTAACTGATCTACACTTTTTCTACTGCTCATGTAACGAGAAGCGAGGGTCTATTTGAAATCTGGAATGTTCACGTCATGGGAGTCGCTTGGAGGAAACGTGAAGTCAAGCAGTATACAAGTACGCGGGAATAAAGACTGGCAATTTATTTAAATATCTGCGCAGCATGTGCGCAAAAGTCATGCAGTTAGCATTATATGAACATTAAATATATAAAACACTCCTCCCGAACAGTTGATAGAATCGAGGTCTGACTGTACCTCATCACCATTTGATCGATGTGCCGATTGTGATGCTGCGCTAGGTCTCTAGAATAATTTTATTCAATCACATCGTAAATAACGCAAGTACAGATCCCGCACATTCAATTAATATATACCAGGCCATTATCCCAATATTTCTAATTAACCATTCAAATGCAAAGATTCCTGTAATTAAGCGGAAAATAATTTTTTTGAAGGATTTAACGAAAGCTTCCCGCCGTGAAAATCACCTTCTGAAATTGCCAAGCCGGAACTTTACTTTATTTATTTTTCGAATGAAACTACTAACTTTGTAGAAAATGGCGAATTTCAAACCCTATGTCTGCTGTCAAATTTATTTTGGCGAATAAAGTGTGCTATGTCGAAGACTTGGCTATCAATTTGACAATTAATGTCAAATATCATCTTCCCGGATTGCTTTTTACGCGGAAATATGTGATAATTTACTATTTATAGCCGCTTTTTTAAATATTAAGTCAGCAAGTGACAATTCGCCGTTGTTACCATCCTCAAGGGTAAAGTCAGGTATTCTTTAACCACTTATGTATTACCCTGAAAGAAATTACCATTTCCCAAGCTGACGTTACCCAGAATGATTGCTTACCTGCCAAATTGTTTTCCAACAGTTTTTTCTATGCAATTTAGACGGGGAATGTTCTTAAATAAAAAGTTTTTGTAAATTGCGTCAGTTTTCTAAAATTTAAATTTTTTCATTCTTAATGTATTCTTATAAACAAAGATCACAGCAAATTTATAGGTCCTTTTTTCCTAAAATTTCTTTAATCTTTTAAAACAATGAATTTCTAAGCCTAAACTTAAATTTGGCTTCAAAATACTGAAAATTATATTTGCCAATCATTCATATAAGTATGGGATTTAGTAATGCTTCATTTCAAAGATATTTGGAAACACATTTTCTTATTCAAATTGTACGAGAGTATTTTATCTCTATATCCCTTTTCTGCAAATAAGAATAATTTCTTTTCAATAGTTCTTTTATTTAAGAATAGTATATAATACACAAATTTATTTGTATTTTTGTTAAATTACATTGACTAATTTTGTCGTGGTGGAGATTCTGGTGGAGGTCTTGGTGGAGATCTTGGTGGGCTGTGATTCCTATCAAGCTCCCTTCCAATAGCATCATCGGATGTACGGCCATATCCGCGATCATCAAAGTACACTGGAATATAATATCCTATTCCTATATCATCTCCGTTGTGTATAATAATTTTTCTCTGTAAGCTTAATTCTGGAAGAAGACAATCAAGATTTACCATATTTTTAAGTTCGGCAAAAGAAGCTGCTGATAAACGTACACAAATGGTATTCTCCCAACTGTAAAAGTCCAACTGAAGCCAAAGAAATCTCTAACTAGACACGTCTAGGTGCACACACGATGTACTTCGAGTACTAGCTATCTAGATGACAGGTCTTAAGGGCAGAGCAGAGAATGTCAGATTCGGGCGATGAAGCTCAGCACATTACACAGGGGACAATGGTCTGCTAGATTAAATAGGATCTTGGATAAGCGGCCGGATGAGAGTACTTCACGCTCTACACAGCCAGAATGATGACATCTAGGTTCCGGAACAGACGGTGTGAACTGTCCCATCTATACGCTTGTATAGTTAAGACTTTCACTC
>JAWWLR010038809.1:0-10216 GCA_035041075.1 Acraspis erinacei | reverse complement strand
CCACCACCCTCGCGTTCTTGCACTCATTGTCTTCTTTTGTTTAAGCTTTTTAACTTTTTGATACTTTGATAGTTTCCTGAAGCCTTACAAGGCAATGCTCTGTCTTCATGAAGAATGAAGTTCAGAGTGGCGTCTACGTACATCGTTTTAGGTGAGAGTTGGAGCGCTACTTATGTCAGAAGATTGGAACTACAGATTGTAGAAGGACATGCATGACATGCATGACACGCGACAAGGTTTTATAGCCAAATTAAGCTAAAATGCTTAATTTCGAGTATGGAATTCCGGAGCTTGGCATTTGGAGGAAGGTAAATCTTGATTCGCTACTACGAAATCATTCCCTCGCTAAAATAATCAAGTTCAATGAATTGATTCAACATGAATTGATGCGCGACTTATTTTTTATCAATATCTTAGTGCAATTATAGAAGTTTACAGAGGTTATGTGAGTGTATTGTCAAGCAATGTTGATGGGGGGGGGGTGGCAATAACGTGGGTTAACAGTTATAATAGCACAATAATAACAGTAATGAATCAAAATTTTAGTGCATTCTGTGTGAAGTTTCGATGAAGGTATACTTATTATCATTATTTCAGAATTCAATATTTTATGTGTTTATTTATATCCTAAGTTCTTAATTTTCTCTTAAGATGCCAATAAATGTTACCCTCACCTTACCTTTTGAAATAACTGAAAGTAATACAGTTCTGAAAAGTCATCCCTGTGTGATGCTTTTTTTCATTGTTGTTTAATGAAAGAATAATAGTGTGGCGGAAGGCACTGCCCCTCCTCCACCCTACTCAATGAGCGGATAGCCTATTTTGCTAATGAACCCTGTCCGACATATGTTGAAATCTTCATGCGGTAACATTATTCTTTTAAAATAAAACCTTAATCATTTCAATTTTTGCATAGAAGGATGAAGATCTGAATAAGCTTTTTCCTTGGAAACAAATTTTTCCAGGGCCTGGAAGAAGTCCTTGTTGGGGTATATGCCAGTTGTACGTGGCTGTTGGATTCCCAACCGAGCAGCGCTGATAATTAACTTGGAAACTTTAATAAGAGTCCTTCGGCGGTACTTCTCCACCAAGTTAAGCCAGGTTTTCACCTCATTGAACGGCTCTTGAGTGGATGCTGAGTGTTCTTATGTGTGGGCTGGATGGGGAAAAAGAAGGTTCCCCGCTCGAGGGGAGCAACGCGGAATTCGAGCCATTTTCGGGCTGAACGACCCAGCGGTAATTAGGAAAGTCGGATCATCGAACAAGAACGGAGTCGGTATGATAACGTATCGGGAGTTCGCGCGCGAACTTTTTCAACCACATGTTTAGGCTTGCGCGAAATCTGGATGGTGATGTTTCTCCGGGTTATAAAGGATCACTCTTCCCCTTTCGGATGCCTGCCGGCGCTTAGATTTAGTTTCGCCTGTCTTCGTCGGTTGCCGGCCTGTTTTGGCTATGATTGATTAGGCACACCACTTACATAGCCCCTTTTCGAGTAGTTCGACATGGTTTCGCAGAAGTTGATTCGAAAAGTGCATGAGCTCTAGGTGTTTATGGCACCACAGAGCATGCAGTCGTGCTATGTAACCCTTTCGTCCAGGGGCCACACTCGCATCGTCGCACTTTAGCAAGTCGTGTCAGTGTGTCAAAAAAGTAGCTAAACAGGCCTCTGTCTCTTTAAGTGAGCTATTTTTCACCAAGGAAAAGATCATTCTCGTAGTATCATTTAACAAGGAACCTGCTAGTGACTTCTTGACACCGGCAATCGAAAGAATGGAAAATTTTACATTCAAATATGCACTTAGACCATATATTACGGATGACCTCAATGGTTACCCTGACGTTGTTTTAACTAAAATAATGTTTTGATGGCTATAAAAACAGCATTATTGGAAAATATTCCATAGTGGACAAACTTATGTATGTATTACGCGTTGATGAGAATCTAAACTTTGACTTTGATCCTGACCTGGGGTTTTGAGTTCGTTAAGGTCATAAGTCGAATTCGTCGATGAAGGTCACTTTAAGGTCCTACAATCTTATACGAGGTCTGCTTACCTTTGGGAAGAGAAGCTTTCCAAATTTGTTCGTAAGGACCAAAGTTATTAGGTTCAACAAGGCACATGCAGTAGTGACGTTTATCACGATCTTGACAATGACCTTTGAGGTCATTTTAAGGTCAATCAATTTTTAAAGGAAACCTGCATTTTCGAGTTCTGAAGTCAGTATAATAAAGACTTAGTGCCTGATCAGCGTGAGTCGCCTTTCCCTTAACGTTTCGGGGTGCTTGTTTAGCGTGACTCGCCTTGCCTCTCACGTTTCGATCATTTCTCTATTGATTAGAGCAGTTTCTAGCAAAATCCAGTTTCACAGTCCGTCCATTTCTCGTTGTTGAGTTTCATATGCTTTACTCTATGAATAACCCCAAATGCAGTAACCAAGAGAGGTAAATCGAGTGCTGTTGCAGGCCACTCGATTGCACCTCTTCTCCCAATCCTTATTCTCCTTAATCTCTTATTCTCTGTAAAATTTGATTTCTGAGAACTTGCGAAATAACGAAATTTTCTCTTTTTAAGTCTGGGAAAACTTAGTTTTAAAAAATGCGGAAGGACCTTATAAGAACGACTTCTTCGAGACTAATAATAATTAGTCTGGAAGAAGTGGATTTTTATAAGGTCCTTCCTTATATTTTTATTTCTGAGAAGATTTTCATACGTCCCGGCATTGAGATTGCCATCAATAAAAAAGGACCTATTAATTTATCGTTAAAGATACAGGTCCACATAATAACGCTTTTTGGGTATTGCCTATGACTCTTTAACATCCAAACCGTATACGTGCCGAACCAGAACAATTATGCTTATTTACTTCGCCGTTTAATTTGAAAGTAGCTTCATCAGAAAAAACCATGTTACACAAGAAATTAGACATAAATCGATTTCAATCATCATTGTATCACAAAATTCATTCCGATTGTCTGGATCATCTTCATTAAGTTTCTGTACGAAATGGATTTTGAAGGGATGACACTTCATGCTTTTCAAAATTCTTTGCACTGCTTCATAGTCATACATATAGTATAGAAATATACTACAGTCATCACTTGCTCGACGTAGAGCAATAGCAGCAATATAAGCATACGATAAAAAGGGCAAGGAGGTTTTTGCAACTTCTTCCGCTTGAAATCAAGTTATTTTCGAGTTTCGACTTGAAGAGTATTGAGGTTATGTTTTTACGTAGTTTTACGATTACGTCGTTTCAGTATGGCCGTTTGAGAAGTCGTCAAACTAGATAATTACCGAAATGGATTGTAATAAGCGCTCCTTTTGTAGACAAATTTCTCAAAGTAATAAGTGGACCTCGTGTTCAACAAATTTTGAATTGTAATATTCATATAGATTTAACCATTTAAAATATTTGATACATTTTTTAAATAATTATAAAGTCAGTATTTTTATTAGTTATGAAAGTTGTTTCTTTTGATTCGAATTCGAATTTTGTGATCCCTATAATTAATAAGCTGTGCACTAATATCTTTAGGCTCTAACCCTTAACGTCAAAAATCAACCCCTCTCTTCCACGTACATATGATTTTGTCAAAAAATAACTTTTTCGAGAAATTTTAACTGTCAATAAAGTCTCTGATTTTCGAGTTCTTCGAAAATACCCACTTCTATTTTTGTGCTCCATCACCTAATGTCCAAAATCTACCCTTCTCTACCACGTAGATACGACTTTGTTAAAAAAATAACCTTTTAGAGATTTTAAAACTGTAAATATAGTCTGATTTTGGGCTACTCGAAAATACCTACTACAATTTTTTGCCTCAAACCATGTAGATATGACAAAGTCATATCTACGATGTAGAGAAGGGTTGACTTGGGCGTTAAGGTTTGGCGCCCAACAATCGTAGTGGGTATTTTCGAGTAGCCCAAAAAAGCCGAAAAGTGCGCCGTAAATAAATTACTTAAAAAATTAAATTTTTGAAAGGTGGTTGATTTTTGAAGTTAAGGGTTGTTTTGGGGAAATGTTTTTGTGCATTTTAGGAGCCCAAAAAAGCCCAAAATTCTTGCGTATTTGAATTTCTATTATTTAGTTATTTTAAGAAATGGAGTTGCCGGGGCAATGTAAGCGAGCACCTCCACAAGAAAATTTCTTTTTCGAAAAAAGTAAAGGAGCCCAAGAATTTTAATCGGTGCCCAAAAAAGCCCAAAAAAGCCCGAAATTCTAAGCTAGGAAAAATACCAAAATCCGATTGTGGAGGTGCTAGCTTAATGGACCTGTCCAATAACGAAGAATAACCCTTAATGGCCACACTTCTGAATATTATCACAAGGTTCACTGGTTGTGTCCACACCCCAGCGATTTTAAATTGATAAAAAACACAGAATTTGGAATGATTTCAAATTAGAAAAAGAACTATATAGAATCTTTGAACATTGAAAAATATGAAAAAAGGACAGTTGTATTAAATTTTTAGATTCTCATCATTTAGGATTGTGAAAGTATTAGGATTGTCCAAAATTTGACCCCTAAATCGGAAAATCAAGTTTTTGCGATGGCGTCTGTCTGTCTGTCCGTCCGTCCGTAAACACGATAACTCTCGAAAAAATGAATGAATCAAATCCATCTTCGGCAAACTTTTTTTAGGTCCTAAGAGGAAGGAAGACTTCTTTAACCAGCCATTTTGAATAGAATCCAAAAAGCGAGCGCATTCTGAATATTTTTGAGACCATTTTTTCTTAATCCGAAAATTATATGCACGGATATTTTATATTATTAAAAAGGGCGAACAATTTATTGTAATAACATTTTTAGATAAAATGAAAATTCTCAGTTATAGCTTTTTGGATTTTCTTGGAAATTCTAAAATTGATATTTTGATTGCACAAAAAATAATGTATAACAAAAAATTCCATTTTTTGGTCAAACTACACAGGAAACGGTAAAAGATGAATTAACAAAAATTGTGATCCTAAAAAACATGTAGAATTTCGTTAAGAATCACTTCTTGATAGGATGCGTACTTTTTGTTTTATTTGTGAAAAATAACATTGGAAAAAATAAATAAATAAAAAAGTTTGTGGAAAAACGACGAAAGTTACGAAAAAAAAGTTGGAACAAAACCTGATTATATACGTCCTTCAAAAATGAAGTGCGCAGCGCGAGTTTCACGATGAGAATGTTTACCTCAAAGCCCACAGATCATTGAGGAACTTAATCTTTAAGTATACCTAATTAAGTAGAAAATTCCAAATATGAAGATGCATATAAATACTGCGATCTAAAAGAGATTTATTTGATAAAATTGTATTCAAGCTTTCCAAATTCAAAGAATAAATATCTGAGCGCGAAGCGCGAGGTAACCCATTATCGACACGCTGGTTTAATCAAGTTAAATATCCAGTTTTTACGCCTTTTGACCGCCAGAGTGTGTTCAACTTACTATCAGAGATTTTCGAATCGAAACTCAGGGTTGGGTAAGTTAAATTTCTTTTTTTTTCATTAACTTGTATCATTCGTGTTTGGCCAAATTCACTATCAAGAATAATCAACTCGATACTGACATGTTCAAATAATGTGCAAACTTCACAACCGAATAAATGACGCGATCGACGCGGTTATTTCGTTTATCCCTACTTTAATTTTGCATCTTGCGGAGCGTGTGAGATTCTCAAAATTATATCTGTGATTTTCTATAAGTTCCCGTAAATTAAAAATATAGAATTTTTCATGAAAAACCATGATCTATAATAAGAAACTACAAATTATTTAGTTTTATTACATAGTAAAATCATTTTCGTGACATGGCTTAGTGGATTAACCCCCGGCCGAAGTCAACAAGCGTAGGTCCGGTGCTCGTTGCACATCGGACGCTCGCAAAAAGGGCAAACTTTCTTCGTCTTGTTATCTTCAATCGGTTTTCAGAGCCCGGAACGGGCTTGCTTATCCAAATGCACTCTGCTTTGGTCCTGTTGCATTTATTTTTTTTGTAGAACTGCTACGATAGCGAACTTTAGGCTTAGGTGAATGCTTGGGGTCGTGTAGCGCTCTCGTAACAATAAATTCCTTTAATTTTGTTGAAAGAGAATTTTTATGGCGTTTAAAAGACTACTTACGGATATTTACGGTCAAATTTCGTCTAAGTTGTGAGAGAGCCCGAGTTATGGGTTAATTTTGAGTTTCAATTTGTTATAGGCAAAGAAAATGTATTATTAATGAATTTGTGAAGTAAAATCATCATCATCTTTAAAAGAGCATTTAAAACATCAGGAGTTTCACAGAAAAATAATTAAAAATGTCCATTGTGGTTACAAGCAATGTAAGCAATTTTTTAAGGTTGAATCTTGTTTATAGACTCAAGTCATTAAAAGAACACCATGAACAATTAATATTAAGACCAAAGAAGCAAACGAACAGTATTGCTAATAAGGAAGGAAAATACATTTGCACTCTTCAAATTTGTCACAAAGAATTAGATATAAAGGATCGACTCTTGAAACTTTTGACGAAACACATTCAACAAAAGCAAGTAGTAAGGTGTCCTTATGGTTCGTGTAGTAGGTTTTACACTAAACTACATTATTTCACTGGCCACCCTTCTAAAACTCATAGAAAGGTAGCTTTATTCAATTCTTTTGCACTGGATATTTCTGAAGCACCTTGGGCAATTAGTTCCCTTTCCAATGTCGAAAATAATAAAAGCGTTAGCGGTGATCGCACGAATTACACAATGTGCAGAAACCTTCAATTAGTCAATTGTATTGATTTAGATCAATACAAAGAGTCTTTAAAAAAAGCCTGATAGAGAAGGAGACCAATGCGTTAATGAGTGCAAACCCCCTTGCGATCTGTTTCTCTCGAATTTCGCTCAGTTTCTATTGAACCTGGACGCCCATTTTTTTTAATTCCAGCTGCAACAGTGAAGTATATCATATCTGCTCTAAGCAACCTTCATACAGAATACTCTCATAATTAATCATTCATTCGAAAATAATCCTTTTAAAAAGATTTTTGGTGATTTAGGTATGAATTACAAGCGAAAGAAATATTACAAAAGCAAATTTAGTTACGTGGAACCTATTTTAGTTTCCTTCAGTGGTGATATTGAGACTCGAAAAAAAACGAAAAATGCTGCCAGTATCCACAGCCCCAGGGTGAAAGGATTTTAAAAGATTTTACTGGTGGTAGGGCATATAAGAGAAACAAATTTTTCGCTAACCAACTTGACGGAATGAAAATTATTTTATATCAGGATGCTTTCGAAGTTGTTAAACCGGTTGGAGCAGCTAAAAAGATACAAATTAAGAGCTGCTTATATGAGCTTGGGAAATTTATCACCAACGATACGCTCACATATAAACAATATAAAACGTGCTGCTTTATGTGTAGAAAACGACTATAAGTCGCAAAAAGTATATGGGCAGAGCTACACGCTTTTGCAAGTATTGCTTAGTATCAAGAAAGGAATTTTTGAGGATAGGAACGTTGGTAAAGCATCTCCGCCTAGAACTGTCGAGAAATATGTATAATGATGCTCATCAATCACGAAGGTGTTAAATTTAATTCAGTTTTAAATGAACTTCCAAATTACCACGTGCGTGCATCACGACTTCCACCATGTCTTGCACACGATTTATTCGAAATGGTCGTAGCATACGATTTAAAAATATACCTCGATAAATTAGTTAGAGAAGACTGGTTTTCACTGCAACAGCTAAAAGGGCGAATAAAAAAATTTCGTATTCAAAGGAAGATAAAGCATACCAGCCGTGCCCACCTACCGTTACTGGAAAAAAATCACCGGCGGAGCTTGTTAGATTTCGTCCTTTTTACGATTGTTGCCTCTTATCATCAAAGACAAATCGAGGATATTGAAAACGATGTGTGGCGATTAATTGTTTTACTGAACGAAATTGTGGAAATCGCTGTTGTGCCCCACATTCCTGAATCTTGCCTGCCTTACCTCGAAAGAATAATTTTCCAATATTCATTATGTAGGCAAAGTGTACGCACTGAAAGTCTGAGGCCAAAATATCACCAACTCAGACATTATCATCAGTTACTCCTAGAATACGTTAATGAAAGTGTCGAAATTGCGCTTCGAAAGCAAGCACACTTTTTTAAGCGAGTAGTGCGTTTCCTTCATATCTTGATGAATATAGCGAAAGCCCTTGGTGAAAAGCACAAGCTGGCTGAAAACTTACTGCGCTTAGGTGCAGACTTAGGTAGTACGTCAGAGTGGATACGAGTATCAATTCGTCGTTGAAAAAATATGTCTTTTTCTGTTTGAGGTCGATTTAAACGTATTCGTAGTATTCGAAATAATTGAAAACAACTTTCTGCCACATCTTCGAGCATATCAACTTGGGAAAAGAATAGGTTATGAGCTTCTTCCTTTAGAATCCGATGTTGATTTCAAACCAATGCACCAATGCAACATAGCCATCATGTTGTGCATAAAACCTGACCACTCTTTTCTCGCGAAATACCTCGGACTATTTCGTATTAACTAGTAAGTACATGAAACTACTGATTGTCTAAGGTCCATCCGTGATTAGCCTATAATTATTATCGTTAAATTAACAATCAAATTATTCGTAAAATTGCAACATTTGCCTTTTTCTTAAGTCAAAATTGTAGAAATACGATCATTTTATCGTTAAAGGGAAAATTGCAGATATTTATAAATGCGTATTGAAAAAGGGTGGCCACTGGGCCGAAAAATTCATGTTTTCGAAGACTTTCAAAGAATTAAAAAATTTAATTTCTCTACCTTTGAGTGCAGATTCATCACGGCGGGCGGATGCCGGTGTTGGAGAAGCATCAGTATCAGTTGCTGTTGCTCGAGAGTTTGATTTGTCCCTCCAACGGTTTTGGACACTCGAAAATTTACCTGCCTCGACTTGTGATTTAAAACCAAACGACGAAATTTGTGAAAAGATCTTCCGTGAGACACATCGTAGGAACTCTGAAGGCAGGTACGAGGTGCGATTACCACTGAAGGCACAGCCCCCCGCACTTGCTGCGGAGACTCGGGGTACGGCTCTCTCGTCACTCTCTCATTTGCTCCGTCGGCTTGCTAGAGATCCTTCTCGCTCGCAGGCTTATGGTAACTTTATGAAGGCTTATGAGAGTTTAGGTCAGATGTCGCCAATTCCAGCATCAGACGTATCACGTAACGATGCATGGTACATTCCTCATCATGCTGTAATGTGGGGAATCTTTTCTGGACGCAAACTTCGTGTCGTATTCGATGCCTCACGTTCTATTCGAGATGGTCATTTTTTAAATGATTTTTTGCTTCCTGGTGCTCCTCTTCAAGGCGACCTTTGGCTGATACTTTTAAATTGATGTAGGTATCTTTTCACGTTCGCGGCAGACCGAGGATCAAGATCTCCAAAGGATCGTTTGAGACCCTAGTGCAGAATCTGAAACCCTCGATTAGCTTCTTACTACAGTAACTTACGGTACTGCTTGTGCTCCATTCTTAGCTATTCGTATGTTGCTGCAGTTGGTGAAGGACGAGGATCATAGAATGAGACGTATGCTGATGATAGTTTCGGTGGCGCAAACGATTTGCCAACTGCCATTCAAAAAAGAAATGAGATGGTGGATCTTTTGGCGTCTGAAGGCATTGAGTTGCACAAGTGGGCGGCTAGTCATGCAGACTTGATTCCTGCAACTGCACAGCAAGTCTCTGCTGAAAGCATCCGTCTCAGGATAAGTTTGGGTTTGAATCTGTAGGTTTTGAAAGTCTATCTTTAGCGTGTACGAAACGGGCGATTCTTTCAAACCTCGCTCGTTCATTTGATCCTTTAGGTTGGCTTTCTCAGATTACTGTGTCAGCTAAAATATTGAGGCAAGATATGTGGATTTTGAAGTGTGATTGGGATTCCCTTATGCCCTCTGAAATCAGTGAGCGTTGGCATGATTACTGTAAATTGCTATCTGCTTTGCCTTCTTTGTCTATAGATCGCTGGTTATGTGTTACATCCACTCACTCATGTCAAATTCATGGGTTTTCTGATGCCTGATCCCGAGCCTATTCTACAGTAGTGTACCTGGGGATCGATGATGGCAGCGGAATGTATAAGGTCTCGATCTTACCGATAAATCGAAGGTAGCTCCAGTAAAAACTGTTAGCATACCCAATCTCGAACTTTGCGGAGCTGCTCTTCTCGTAAAACTCATTTTACATGTGACCAAATTGGAA
>JAWWLR010038737.1:0-10218 GCA_035041075.1 Acraspis erinacei | reverse complement strand
TGGATAAATTTCTACTATTTGGTTGAAAATTTATATTTTTTATTTAAAAATCAAACTATTTTTTCTAAATTTCATGTAATCAGTTAAAAATTCATAATTTTTGTAAAAAATAAATTTCCTTTTTTGAAAAATAAACTCTTTTGTTGAAAATTATTTTTTTTTTATGAAAGATTCATCATTTTAATAAAAAAATTCATTTCTTGCTTTGAAAAATAAGCTATTTCGTTAAAAACTTATTTTTTCTTTGGATGAAAAGGAATTTTTTCTACCAAAAATTTAACTGTTTTTTCTGAAAATTCGATTTTGTTGTTAGGAATTAAATTTTTAAAGCAAAATTCAACTATTTGGTTCAAAATTGATATTTTTTCTTTAAAAATCAAACCAAAATTTTTCCATTTTAATGAAAAAATCATTTATTTCGTTGAAAATTCACGTAATTTGTTTAAAAAACGACTTTTTCGGTAGAAAATGATTTTTTAAAAGTTAATC
Source organism: Acraspis erinacei (assembly GCA_035041075.1). NCBI lineage: Eukaryota > Metazoa > Arthropoda > Insecta > Hymenoptera > Cynipidae > Acraspis > Acraspis erinacei. The sequence goes on along the minus strand of JAWWLR010038737.1, from coordinate 9,729 downwards.
TTATTGTTTAAAAATTCTTCTTTTCGTTTGAAAATTCCCACATTCATGTTAAAAATTTATCATTTTAGTTGAAAACTCATTTTTCATATTAGAAAAAAATTTTCTTTCTTGAAAAATAAACTCTTTTGTTAAAAATTAATTTTTTGATGGAAGATTCAATGTTTTAATTAAAAATTAATTTCTTTGCTTAAAAAATGAGCTATTTTATTGAAAATTTGTTTCTTTTTTGGCTGAAAATAATTTTTTTCGTAAACTGAAATCGAAAATTATTCACTTTTATTTCAGTTTTGGTTCAAGAAAGATTTTTTTATTTCAAAATTCGTCTTTTTTTATTGAACCTTGATTTTCTTAACTTAGAACCCAATTATTTAAGTTATGCTTAAAATTTTTTATTTTTCAGTACAAATTATTATTCCTTTTTTTATAAAAATTCAACTATTTTACTAAAATTAATGTATTTTGCTGAAAAATTGTACTTCTTTGTAGAAAATTAATCCACTTTTTTGAAATTTTCTATTTTTGGTTTTAAAATTAATCTTATTATTTAAAAATTCCATCGTTTTGCTTAAAAATTCAAGTATTTCAGTTAAATATTCATCTTTTTAGTAGAAAATTTATCTTTCAGGTTCAAAATAAATTTACTTGGTTAAAAAATAAACTCTTTTGTTAAAAATTAATTTGTTTGGTTAAAGTTTCGTTATTTTAATAAAAAAATTCAGTTCTTTGTTTGAAAAATGAGTTATTTGATTGAAAACTTCTTTTTTCTTTGCATGAAAAGGAATTTTTATCAAAAATTTAACTACTTTTCTGCAAATTTGATTTCTTTTTGGTTAAGAATTAAATTTTTATCGGTAAATTCAACTATTCTATTTTTGGTTGAAAGTCGATCTTTTTGGATAAAAATTTAACTATTTGCTTGAAAATTTATATTTTTTATTTATAAATTAATCTATTTTGTTGAGTTGGAAGTTGGAATTTTTTTTAACTGAAAATTTAACCGTTCCACTTTAAGAAAATTGATTTTTTCTAGTTTAAAATTTAACTATTTGAATGTAAACTTGTCTATTTTAATTGAAAAATCAATTGTTTCGTTGAAAATTCACGTAATTTGTTTAAAAACGACTTTTTTCGGTGGAAAATGTTTTTTTTCTTTGGAAGTGAATCTTATTGTTTAAAAATTCTTCCTTTTGGTTGAAAATTGAAGCATTCCAGTTAAATATTTATCATTTTAATTGAAAATTCATCAGTTAGGTTAGAAATAAATTGTCTTGGTTGAAAAATAAATTCTTTTGTTAAAAAATTTATTTTTTTGGTGAAAGTTTCGGCATTTTAGTAAAGAAATTCATTTCTTTGTTTGAAAAATGAGTTATTTAATTGAAAACTTCTTTTTTTGCACGAAAAGAAATTTTTTATACAAAATTTAACTACTTTTCTGCAAATTTGATTTGTTTTTGGTTAATAATTAAATTTTTAACGAAAAATTTAACTATTTGGTTGAAAATTTATATTTTTTTATTTATAAATTAAATTATTTTGTTGAAACCTCATGTAATTTATGAAAAATTCGTCTTTTTTTTGAAAAATTCATCTTTGGTAGGTATAAAATTGAACTATTCCAGTTGAAGATTCATTATTTTGGTTGGGAAATTTTTTTAACTGAAAATTTAACCTTTCCACTTTGAGAAAATTGACCTTTTCTAGTTTAAAATTTAACAATTTTCATGTAAATGTGTCTATTTTAATTGAAAAATCAATTATTTCGTTGAAAATTCACGTAATTTGTTTAAAAACGACTTTTTTTGTTGGAAAATGATTTTTTTTTTCTTTGAAAGTTAATCTTATTGTTTAAAATTTCTTCCTTTTGGTTGAAAATTCAAGTATTGCAGTTAAATATTCATATTTTTCGTTGAAAATTTATATTTCAGGTTAAAAATAAATTTACGTGGTTGAAAAATAAACTCTTTTGTTAAAAAATTAATGTTTTTGGTGAAATTTTTGGCATTTTAATAAAAAAAATTCAATTATTTGTTTGAAAAATGAGTTGTTTGATTAAAAACTTCTTTTTTCTTTAAATGAAAATTTGATTTTTTTGTTAAGAATTACATTTTTAACGGTAAATTCAACTATTCTATTTTTATTTGAAATTTTATCTTTTTCTGGAATGAAAATTTAACTATTTGGTTCAAAATCGATATTTTTTGTGTAAAAAAAAAACTTTTTATTTTAAACTTCATGTAATTTGTGGAAAAATCGTCTTTTTTCTAGAAAATTAATCTTATTGGTTAAAAATTCATCTTTTTGGTGCGAAATAAATTTACTTGGCAAGTATTTTATTTCTTTTCTTTAAATTTCATATTGTTTGGATAAAAATTCAACTATTTGGTTGAAAACTGATATTTTTTATTTAAAAATCCAGCTATTTATTTTTTAAATTTCATTTAATCTGTTAAAAATGCATAATTTATGTGAAAAAAAACGTTTTGTTTTTAAATTAATTTTTTTGGCGAAAGATTCATCATTTTAATAAAAAATACGTTTCTTTGTTTAAAAATGAGCTGTTTGATTAAAAACTTCTTTTTTCTTTGGATGAAAAGGAATTTTTAAAATTAAATGTATTATTTTAATAATTAAATTTTTTCATTTAGGTATAGAAATAAATTGTCTTGTTTGAAAAATAAATTCTTTTGTTCAAAAATTTATTTTTTTGGTGCAATTTTCGCCATTTTAATATAAAAAATTCAATTATTTGTTTGAAAAATGAGTTGTTTGATTAAAAACTTCTTTTTTCTTTGAATGAAAATTTGATTTTTTTTTGTTAAGAATTACATTTTTAACGGTAAATTCAACTGTTTGGTTCAAAATCGATATTTTTTTGTGTAAAAATAAAAATTTTATTTTAAACTTCATGTAATTTTTTTGAAAATTCGTTTTTTTTCTAGAAAATTAATCTTATTGTTTAAAAATTCATGTTTTTGGTGAGAAATAAATTTACTTGTTTGAAAAATAATGTTTTTTAAAATTTTATTTCGTTGAAAATTGATTTTTTAAATTTAAAACTTAATTATTTAAGTTTTTTTTAAATTTTATCTTTTTTAGTACATTTTCTTTTATTTCAACTATTTTAGATGAAGATTCCATTTTCTGTTCCAAAATTTTTTTTTCGTAAAATTGTTTTTTTTTTTGGTTGAAAGTTCAATTATCTTAGATAAAGATTCATTCTTTTTTAGTTTAAAACTGCTTTTTATTTGTTTTAAATTCAACTAATCCCGTTGAGAATTTATAATTTTAGTTCAAAATTAATTAATTAATTTGTTTCTTTTAATAAAAATTCAACTATTTCGCTGAAATTGATGTGCTTTATTAAAAAATTGTATGTTTTTTTTGTTTTTTTTTTCGTACAATTGAAAAACTTGACCGGAAAAAGCTTGGAAATGACCGGGAATTAGAAATCGTCCGCCGAAACGGCACCCTGATTTTTCTTTGGTTTATTTATTAAAATTTCATAGAAGAATACATAATTAGGTGGTAATTTTGGATTTTTATTTTCCGTAGAACACCAGCTTATAAGGACACAAATATTACGTCTCAAAAGCACGTATTTATTAAGCTAGAAAGGCCTTCCGATGGTGATTGCTCGAACAGCATTAAATTCACGTACAAAGCGAGTGAAAAACTGCAACAAAGTAAGCAATAATTATCTAAAATCGAAATCAAAAACAATTTTGAAGAGATGCATGAATTTAATTTTTAAATTCGATTTTCCCTGATCATTTTTATTGAAAATTTTTGATAAAAACAGTATTATTTTATCAACTTTAAATATAAATAAATTATTTATTCATTATTTGAAATATTAAACTAATTAAAAATATTTTTTCATTCTAAATTATTTATTTTTTAAACATTTTTATTGTTCTATTTAAAAAATGTTTAATTTGTAACCGAAATTGTTGAATTTTGTATTTGTAGAAAAAATTTGAGTAATTTTAAAGAGATATTTAGAAGGTTTGGAAATATTTAAAATTAATGGATAGAATTTTTGCTACAATATTTAGAAAATGCTGCAAAATTTCTTTTTTAATCCTTAAATTCTTCCAGGATCTTTTTCAAAATAAAAAATAATTTTCAATTTTCCTAGGAATATTTGGACACTTTTTTCAATTCTTTTGGGGCCTTTCACAATTCTTAAAAAAGGTTTTACATTTTTTGTTCGAAATTTGCAAAAATATAAATTTTGTTTTAAATTTCAAGTTTTCTTAATTATTTTTGAATCTTTTTAAAATTTCTACAAATAATAAGTGTTATTTATAAATTCAAATTTAAAGGAACTTTTTTTAATTTTTCAGGGTTTTCTAAAAGTTTTAGGACAGATTCAATTATTTTTAAAATTTGTTTAGAAGTTCTGAAAAAAATTAAATTTTCAAATTTTTAAGACTTTTAGCTTAAAATAACTTGATAATATAATTTAAAAATTCCGAATTTTGCTGTATAAGAATTAAATTTACTTGAAAATAAATATTTTTAAAATAAAATTTAAAGAAATGTCAAAATATTAAAAAAAAACCTGTTCTTAAAATTTAAAATGATTTCTTAAAATTACTAAAAAGAATATAGAAGATTTAAAAAAAAAGTACAATCTTGCAAGATTATACAATTTTAAAACAAATTAAAATAATTTCAAGCGATATTTGTTAGTTTGAAAAAATTGCAAAATAATTTAAAACTGGAAAATATTTTTAATTTTTATATTTGGAATTTTGAATGGTTTCGAGGAAAAACCAAAATTTGCTTGATATTTCTGGACAAATTATAGGTGATTTTTTTATTTTGAAAAATTAACTTTTCAAAAGATTTCTCAAAATGTTTTTTACAAATCTGAAAGATTTTTTAAAGGCAATTTTTCATTCAAAAAGATTTTTCGAAGTTTTAGAAATAATTCGAGTCAGTTTAAAGCACGTTTGAAATTATTTTCTTGGTTGAAATTTTACGCTTTTGGTTAAAAATGAAATTATTTGTTCGAAAATAAATAAAAATTCATAATTTTAATGGAAATTTATCTCTGGTTGAAAATTTGACTATTTCGTTCAAAATTCGTTTTTTAAAATAGAAAACTAAATCTTGAGCGAAAATTAATTTATTTGTTTGAAAATCTAACTCTAGAAAAGTGGTCTTTTTTGTTAAAATTTTTATTTTTATTCGTTAAAATTCAAGTTTTTGAAAAAAAAATTTATTTGGTAAATTTTTTAAAAATTATTATCTACATTTTCGAAAAAGAATATTAAATATTTGAAAGAAAAAATTTTTAATTCGTCAAATTTCAAAACTTGAAAAGATTTCAATTTTTTTTTAATGTAGATTTTGGAAGATTAGGAAAAAAGGCGAATTTTTTCTTTTAAATAATTAATTCTAAAATCATATGTAGTTTTGTTGAAAAAATATTAATGTCGAATTTGACTTTAATTTTGTTTAAAATTCTTTTTATTAAAACTATAAATATTTTAGTTGGAAATTAGTTCTTTTTGTAATTAATTTTTTAAACTGAAAATTTAACTTACATTTTTGGTTGAAAATTAATCTTTTTTTATTTGAAAATACATGTTTTTGTTCAAAATTCATTTTTTATGGTAGAAAATTACTGTTCTTGATTCAAAATTATTTTCGTTGTTGAAAATTCACATTTTCGGACAGAATTTTTTTTTAAATTAACTTTTTCAATTGAAAATTTAACTACTCCATTTTCAGTTGAAAATGGACCAATTTTTTTTGCTTAAACATTCAAGTACTGCAATTAAATATAGATCATTTTAGTTATTAATTCAGCTTTTAGTTTTAAAAATTTCTTAAAAATTAAAAAAAAATCCATTTTTTGTTTTGTGAAATTAATTTTTTTAACTGAAAATTTAACTATTCCTTTTTTGGTTGAAAAGTGATATTTTTTAGTTAAAAATTCAGCTATTTGTTGGGAAATTGATCTTTTTGATATATACTATTTGATTGAGAATGAATGCTTTTTTTTAAATCGTCTTTTTGGTAGAAAATTAATCGTTTTGGTTGAAAATTCATATTTATATTATTATATTTAACTATTTGGTTGAAAACATGTTTTTTGTTGTTTTTTTGTTGTTAGAAATTTATTTTTTTAACTGGAAATTAAAATATTCTATTTTCGGTTGAACATTGATCGCTTTTAGTTCAAAATTCTTTTTTTTTATGGAAAATGAATCTTCAGCACTAAAAATTCATCTTTTTTCTTTAAAATTAAAATATGTTTTGGTTGAAATATGACAATTACATTTTTGGTTCAGAATTGATCTTTTTGTGGATAAAAATTTAATTACTTGATTGAAAGATGAACTCTTTTTTTTAATTAATTTTTTGCTCGTCATTTTAATTGAAAATTCATCTCTTTGGTTGAAAAATGAGATATTTTGTTGAAAAATCGTCTTTTTGGTGCAAGTTAATCTCTGGGTTGAAAATTCTTTTGTTTCTTTTAAATTTAACTATTCCAGTTAATGATTAATTTTATTAAAAAATTTGGCTTTGGTTAAAAGTTGAAAGTTAAAAAATTTATTGGAAAATTTGCCTGTCTGTTTTTTTTTGTGAATTATTTTTTGTTGTTGTTAATAACAGATTATTTTTATTTCAAAATCAAACTATTTCGTTAAAAAATTGTTTAGATGAAAATTGCGTTTTTTTTTAAGTATAATATTTAACACTTTAGACAAAAAGCGCCCGCGAGTGTCAGATTCAACTCCAGGAAGTGTTGAATTTTCACCATCGCAAAATGTCAATGAAAATTTAAACAAAAATAGTCAAATGAGCACGGAAGAATTTACAAAGTTCCTCGAGGATGCGGAACTCTCTTCGGGAGAACTGAAAACTGCAATTGACGACATCGACAATTTTATGAACAGTATGTACCAATTTTTTTTTTCACTGACTTCGAAATTATTCTCTCCTTTTTAAAGTACACTACACATTTTGGATGAAGCTTATATAAAATTTGTAGAAACTGATCCAGGCGAAAACGTATGTGATGGGCCTGCAATACGTGTAAGTATTTATGTTTTTTTTCCTTTTATTTATTTTTTTATCAGGAAATCAGGGTGGCGACTTGACCAAGAAGCCTGAAAATGAACGCGAATTTTTTTCAGCGCTTGTTTAATTTAAAAAATTTTAATTTTGAAAACAAATCTAAGTTTTTTTAAAAAGATTTTGAAATTTTAAATTATTTCAAAACTGGTAAATATTCTTTAAAATGGAAATAAAATGCTAATACTTTTTAAAACAAGCTACAAAATTTAAAAAAATTGTTTCAAAATATTCCAGATTCTATTTATAATTTTTAAGAACGTGTGAAAAGTTTTAAAATATTCTCTTTAAATTAATTTTTCACAATAAAAAATAATTTTTGATTATTCTAGGAATCAGAAGATTTTTTTATTTTATTTTAAAGATTTTTAAATAAAATTTTAAAGCATTTTAAGAGTTTTTAATCTATTTAAGAATTAACACAATTTAACTTTTAATTTAAGAAGTGTTTAATTTATAAAAAAAATTTAATATTTTAATTTTTAATGTTTCTAATCTTTTGTTTGTAATCGGAAAAAGTCTAATTTTTGTTTTAAATTATTTGAAATAATTTCAAGGTTTAAATTAACTTTGAATTAAAATTAAATTAAAATTGAATTAAATTTTACTGTGAAATAATTTGAAATTTTTCTTTGTAAGAAGCGTTTAAAATTGAAAATTTGTTGATAAAAAACATTTTTAGGTTATCAACTGTGAATATAAATTAATAAATGATTATTAAATTGAATTGAAATTTAAGATTTAAAAAGTAAATAATAATTGATTTTGTCGGAACAAAAAAATTTCGAAGCTTTTTAAAAATGGTGAAAGGCTCAGAAAAAAGAAAAAAAATTCCTTAAACATCCTAGGAAAATTGAAAATAATTTTTTCTTTAAAAAAAATTAATATTGAAGAGAATATTTAAAAAGATTTACAAAATTATGTCGAATGTGGAAGATTTCAAAGATTTTTTTCTTGGTCCGATTTTTTAAGAGATTTAGGATAAATGCGAATCGTTTAAAAAGATTTTTAGAATTTCTGAAAAAATTTGAAAAATAATTTAAAATTTGAAAAACAGCAAAGGAACATGTACATTTTTCAAGATTTTTAAATAAAATTTTGAAGCATTTTAAGGATTTTAAAACTATATATTTGAAATAAATATAACTATAATTTGAATACCCAATTTTGGAATTAAAAAACTTTTAAACTTCAATTTTAAAATTTTAAAATTCAAGATTTGCAGTTTTTATTACTTTAAATGGAAAAAATGGAATTTTTGGTTTTATTAAAACTGCCTGGAAATGTCAGGGAATTTTTTTTAATTCAGAGAATTTTTTCGAGCGCGTGTTTAATTTACAAAATTTTAATTATGAAAATAGATTTAAAAAATTCTTTATTTTTAAAGTAGCTTTATATTACTGTTTTTAACTATTTTGTTGAAAATTTATCTTTTTAGTTGACCATTAATTTTTTAAATAAATATTTAACTATTTTTGGACAATTATTCTAGTCAAATATTCAAATTTTTTTTGAAAATTCCTTTTTTTTTGGTTTAAAATTAAACTATTCCAGTTAGCGATTCATCGTTTTATTTGAAAATTAATTTTTTTGAATTTGATTGATTTCTGTGAAATCTTTTTTAAATTTTTTCAATGTTTAAAATTTTGTTGAAGCATTCCGATTTTTTAGAAAACTTGGAATCTTTAAAATCTTTTATTTTTTTATTTTTCTGCAATCCCTCATATCTTTTGAAAGGTTTTGAAATACATATTTTTAAAATTTGCAAAATCTTTGAAAAATATTTGAAATATTTTAAAATCTGAATTCTTTTAAAAAATTTATATTTTTTTAAAAGATTTTAAATATTTTGAAATTTTGTTGTCTTTGTAAATTCTTTTAAATCTTTGTAACTTTTGTGAATTATTTTGATATCTTTGGAATTTTTTTAATCCTTGTGAAATTTTGATAGATTCTACGAAATCTTTCGAAATTTTTTAAATCTTTGAGAATTCTTGAAAAATTTTTTAATATTTTGAAATCTTTATGAAATATTTCAAATCTTTCTCAAATTTTTCGAATTTTCTGAAATGTTTTGAAATACATTTTTCGTAAATTTTGAAATCTTTGGAAATCTCGATGAATTTCTGAGCTCTTTTAAATCTTTTTGAATTCTTTATGAAATATTTAAAATCTTTTGAACATTTTTTTTATCATAAATATTTGTGAATTATTTTGATATCTTTAAAAAATTTGAAATTTTCATATATTTTTTTCAATGCTTCTGTAATCTTGGTGAATTTTTGTAGATTTTCGAAATGTTCATGAATAAAGTGAAACATTTTTTATCTACTTGAAATCTTTGAGAACTATTTTAAATCTTTTTGAATTATTTTGTTATCTTTGGAAAATTTGAAATCCTTGTGAATTCATAGAAATATTTCGAAATATTTAAAATCTTTGAGAATTCTTGAATTTTTTAAAAATATTTTGAAATATTTGTGAAATATTTAAAATCTTATGAAAATATTTGTCAAAAATCTTCATGAAATATTTTGAAATATTTTTAACCCTTAAAAATCTTTTTGAAATATTTCAAATCCTCCTGAAATCTTTGAAAATTTCTACAATGTTTTGAAATATATTTTTTGAATTGTT
>JAWWLR010038703.1:0-10218 GCA_035041075.1 Acraspis erinacei | reverse complement strand
TTTACTATTCAAGTTGAAGATTCATAATTTTATTTGAAAATTCATCACTTTGTTTGAAAGTGTAACTATTTTTTTGACAATTTGTTTAGTATTAATAAATTGTTTGAAAATTGTTTTTTTAATTATTATTTTTTAACTGAAAATGTAACTATTCCAATTATCAGCTGAAGATCAATACGAAGGCTGCACAAATTTTAGAAATTAATTTTTTATATACATGATAGCAACAATATAAATATAAATAAAATAAATAAAAGCAATTAATACTAAATCAATTATGTATTTTTGGAAACCTCTTAAAATTTTTCAAAATCTTTGAGATCTTTTAAAAATTTCATCATTCGTAAATAATGTTTATAAATCTTCGATAATACTTTCGAACGCAGAGTGAAAAATTGGGAAATTTTGAATAAATAAATTTTTGTCTTCTTTAAATCGTAAAAATTATTTATTTGTTTGTGTACAGTACATTGTCAGCTATATTGAAATAATTTGAAGGCAATATTTTGAAACTTGTCAACATACTGAGATTTGCTTTTAGAGCATATTACGACTTCCAAAAACAAAATTGTAATATTTACATACTCAAGGAAATGCCACGAAATTCGATAGGGCACAATATTACGAACTTTGATAAATGTAATAATGAAATTTACATTTGATCAGGATATTTACCAGACTTGCTTAAGATACCTTGAAATATCATTCTATTGGTTTTAGACTTTACAGTTTTCCGGAAAATTATTATTTGTAATTCAAAATTTAAATATTCAATTTTTAATTAAAAACCGACCATATTCAGTTTAAAATTGAACTATTTCAATAAAATTGTATCTATTTTATTTTCGATTGATATTTTTGTTTGTTGGAAAATAAATATTTTTGTTTGAAAATTTTGATTCTTGGTTAAAAGTTGAATTACTTTATTGGAAATTCACTTTATTATTTTACAAGTCAACCATTATGTTAACATTTTATTGAATTGTTGGAAGATTTAACAATTTTTTGGAAAATTCTTTTAACAAATATTTTTGTGCTCAACTTAATATGCAAACATTCCATTTTTTCTTTAAAATTGATCTTTTTGTTGAAAATACAATAAATTTAAAATTCCTCTAATTTGTTGTAAATTGATATTTTTGGGTACAAATTTTGTACAAATGAGAAATGAAATAGCAATTATTATATTTTATTTCATGATATTTTATTTTATGATGCAGCATTATTTTGTTAATTTAATTGTTGAATTTTGTAGCAAATTTGTCTCTGAAAAATTTAAATGTTGAATTTTCAACCAAAAAGATTAGTTTCCAAATGGTTTTCAACACAAAAGAAAAATAATTTCCAACAGAACAAATGAATTTTGGCCCAATTACCTAGCAGAATTTAAAAATTGAAAATATAAATTTACAATCAAAAACGGAATAGTTAAATTTTCACATGAAAAAAATAATTTACAATACAATAATTTACCTTTCAACCAAAGAGACGAATTTTTAACTAAAATGATAAATCTAAACAGAAAAAATTAATTTTTAACAAGGTTGTTCAACTATTAAGATGTAAAAGTCCTTCATTTTCAGTCGCCAATTTTTTGAAAGAATACAATGTTCAGTAGATATTCTTTTACAATTTTTAAATTTCACAGTACAATTTATAATTATTTATTTAAATAGGAATTACTTTTAATTATTTTTTGCAAATATAAAATATTTTTATAAAAAATAAGATTTATTTTATTTAGTATCTCTACTTTTTAGAATAATATTAATATTAATATAAACCGTAAATAAAAATTAAAAATTTCGAGGAAATACTTAAAATGGTATTCTTTTAAAGAATTGGCATTTAAAAACCCTAATGAATATTACAACTAAATAGTTGAACCACATTGTTGAAAATTAATTTTTGTTGTTTTTGAAGGTATATCATTTTAATTGGAAATTCATTTATTTGCCTAACCTAATTAGGTAAAAGTTCATGTATTCTGTTGAAAATTCGTTTTTTTTAAATTAATTTTATTTAACAGGAAATTTAACTATTCCATTTCCGATTGAAAAATGTCTTATTTTTTTGTGAATTGAAATATTTTGAGGAAAATTTATGAATTTCGTAAAAAAATTCGCCTTTTTGTAGGAAATTAATCATTTTGTATGAAAATGTAACATTTAATTTCCCAGAAACAAACTTGCTACCAAATTCAGTTGCTGAATTAACAACAAAGTTGAACAGTTGTATTGTTAAAAGATCAATTTTCTACAAAATAAACTGTTGCATTTTAACCTACAACACAAAAAATTCCATAATGCTGAAAAAAATTTATTATAGACTCTATTTGAAAATATTTTACCAGAGGTCGAGAAAATTTGTTACGATTTCTTATGGAAGGAGGGAGGGGATCCTTCACTAGCGTACGTAATCTGTGCAAATTAAAAAAAAATTCTCGTCAAGATCATCTTTTTATTTACAAATTTTATTACTTGGTGGAAAATTTAATTCTTTCTTTAAAAGTTCATCCTTTTCGGTTGCGAATTCAACTGTTTAAAAAAATGTCCCTTATTGTGTTAATTTAATTTTTGCAGGGAAAATTCGTCTTTTGGCTTGAAGGTTCAACAATTTAGAAAAAAAATTCTTGTCAAGATTCATCATTTTATTTAAAAATTTTATTACTTGGAGGAAAATTTAATTATTTCCTTAAAAGTTCATCTTTTTCGGTTGTAAATTCAACTTTTCAAAAAAAATGTACCTTATTGGGTTAAAAATTTAACTCTTTTTGCAGAACATTAAACTTTAGATTAAAATTCACGTTTTGCTTCTGAGATAGGTCAACTGAAATCTTTTTTGGATGTAAACCATTCTGAAAATTTGTCTTTTCGATTTAAAAGTTAACTTTTTTTAGTAGAAATATTGCATCCTTTTGGATAAAAATGCAACGGTTTTGTAGAAAATTAAACTATTTCCTAGAAAATGTACCTTTTGATTAAAATTCGTATTTTTCTGTTGCAAAGTCAATTAAAATCTTTGTCGATGATAATTTAACTCTTTTTTTGAAAATTCGTCTTACCGATTTGAAAATTCACATGGCTTATTAGAATTTTTATTTTCCTTCGACAAAAATGCAACTGTTTGGTTGAAAAATTAACGATCTTGTTAAAAAGTCATGCTTTTTGGCTAAAAATTCCACTATTTAGGTGAAAATGAACTTCTTGTTTACAATTCTTATTTGGGTATTGGACAATGAACTGGAATCTTCTTAAGATAAAAATTGTACTATTTTTTAAAGAATCTTTTTTAATTCATCCCTTTTAGAAGAAATTTTATCTTTCTTAAATAAAAATGCAACTTCTGAGTTGAAAATTCGACATTTTTGTTGATAAGTCATCGTTTTCGGTTGAAAAGTCTGCTGTTCTGTAGAAAATTTAAATATTCTTTAGAAAATTTAATTTTTATTTTAATGTAATATTTTGGTTTAAAAAAAAACTATTATTTTTTTTGAATGAAATTGCAGCTTTAAAAAAATACTTTTTTAAAATTAAAAATTCATCTGTTTGAAAATTCATCTATTTGGTTGACAGTTTAAGTATCTTGTGGAAAATTAATCTTTATTAATTAAAATTCAACTACTTGGGTAATAGTTCAGCTACGTATTGTGTAAAATTTATTTTTTTATATTGAAGGCTTATTTCTTTAGTTGAAAATTTAATTGTTTAGTAGAAAAGCCTAGTTTTAGTCTAAAATTAATTTTTCAACTGAAAATGTAATCTGTTTTACATTTTTTTAAATTGACCATTTTTATTAAAAAATTTTTTCTTTGTTGATCAAAAAAGGAAACAATTTTCTTGCTTTGAAATTTCATGATTGTTGGGAAAAAATGCATCAGTATCGTGGAAAATAATTTTTTTGATGAATTCTTGTTTGTTTAATTAAATTTTTGTAGGGAAAATTCGTCTTTTGGCTTGAACTTTCAACAATTTAGAAAAACTTTTATTTCTTTTCCGAGTGAAAAATCTTTATTTGCTAAAAATTCGTCATTTTGGTTTACATTTCAGAATAAAGTTAATCTTTTTTTATTGAAATATACAGTATGACACTTTTAGTTGGGGATTTCTCTTTTTAGTTTGAAAATTCAACTAGTATGTTAAAAATGTAGTTATTTTGTTAAATGTTCAAGTATTTTGTTAAAAAGCCATCCTTTATATTACAGGAGACATTTTTTGTTAGAAAATAGGCAGTCATGGCTAGATGTGACATAGTTCTTTGTACTTTTCTCTAATATATTTTGTTCAAATGACTTTTCTTGGTGGTTTCAGACTGAGTGTTAAGTCAACATTAAAGTTAACATCGATCACTTCCGTGTGCTGTAACAAATTCACACCGCGATTTCACAACATTCGCGAGAGGCGCAGATTAATCTTTCTAACCTTAACAAAAATTTTGGATCAGTTTTCCACTATGGGATCTAACGGAGAAGATCTATCTGAGCAGATTTTTCGGACTGTAAAGGAAAAATTGTTGATGATGTGCACTGTCCTGGGTGTAATATCTCTTATCCTGGTCATTGTGCGGATCTTGCAGGCACCCTTGAAAATGGTTCCTCAGCGAAATACTGTAAGCCTAGAACTCGTACACTATCTGAGCTCCCTTCAGATGCGACTTCATTGTCTGCCCAGGATATTGAGAGTATCATCACTAATGCTATAGGGACAATTAACCCTCAAATGCTAGAACCTCAACATTATCTGTTCCACCCATAAAACGACTGTGCTGAAGAAAACTTTCCAGTCCCTGGGACCCGTTCGAGCACTTGAGAGCTAAACCTGAAGTCGATGTGGTCTCGAAAAAGTCAACTTTCTGGGATCAAAGATTGACAACATATCAACAAAAATGGATGGAGCACTTGAGAGAAGTACTGCAACAGAGCAAAGTGTTGATGGGTTATGTGATGGGGCGCAACATTTTTTCTTTATGGATCATATGAGCGCATTTAAAGATCTTTAAGTTCATGCGATTTTAAGACTGATTTTTCAAATGGTGGGGGATAGCGTGGCGCTGCGCTGGCACCTCCGCGTACAACATGCTATAACTCCTACAGTTTTTTGGCGCAACATTTTGTACCTGTAGCGCATTTGAGCGCATTTGGGGCGCAATTCAGTTCGTCTGGATTCGAAAAGTTTAATATACGTGTAACGTTATTTGGACTGAGACCCCCCCCCCCCACTTCCACCGGCAACGTAATTCATGGATGATCTATAATGCGAAATCAGTTAAATGCATAACGTACATCTGCTGATGTGATGTTGTCAAAGTGCGAAAGTTTTGAAAACATTCGCTGACACAAGATACCCAAAATTCAGCTATTTCGTCATTTTTCTAAATTTTCATAAGGGCTTAGAATCTTTCTTAGATCAAATATTTCGCCAACAGAAGAGAGGCTACTATGTTTTAAGGCATATTAAATCTTTTGTCATTGTTTGCATTTTTATACGAGAACAATTTTTATACATCAACAATTTTTCTCCTTCCGCATGATATTTTTGCGTCTTTACTGACAGAGCATTCTTAAAGAATTAGTCTGTAGTTTTATGTGATACGTCTGTTCAGACAAATGGAGATAATTTCTACCTTTCTTTTTCTTCTGTTCGGGGATTTGATTAAATTTACGGGTAAGTTTAGTATAACATTATAATCAATATTTATGACAAATATTACCTGTATGTCCTGTAAAATTTTTATAATCAAAAGACACCGATCTGTCTTCTTTTCTGATCAATTTAGAAAAAATCTAAATGGTCTTAATTTCACAATAAGGAAGAAACTTTTTTCAATTTTAAGTTCTGTGACAATATTTTATCAATAAGCCTGTATTTTCAGCGCAAAATAAAATGTTTTCTTAACTTTTGAACATGCTAGATGGAGCTATGAATTAAATTTTTTTTGAAATTATTTTGTTCTGAAAAATATCTTCTCCATGATCTCCGCTAGGCAAATTTTTTTGGGGTGGAATGTAATCCTTTCAATGGTCACATAGATCATTTTTATCAAACCTCTACTTATTTCTAAAGTTAAATAAGGGCGAGAAGGCACAATTCTATCATTGATTACATAAATAATATTAGTCAAACCCCACCACCTTGCCAAGGTCTTGTGGTCATTATTTCAACCGTGATCTTCCACCCCCTCTTCTATTCTCCTTCTCCCAACAACACTCCCAAATCAGCTTGCCTACCCTCTCGTTGAAAAATTTCTCTCCAAAATTCACGCACTCGAACCTCCGTTATAATCCCTATATTCTTTCGGTCCGGCTTCCTCCTGAAAATATAATTCGGGTTAATCCTTACCAACCCCAGTAACCACTTTATATACCTCTCCTGTATCCTATTTACCTCATCACTCTTCTTCCGTTCGCAACCTCCACTTGATAAAATAAGACGCTCATCACGAGCTACTCGAACAATTGCATTCTCCTCCCAAAATCATCTGAGAACAAATACTTTCCCAGCCCTCACAACAGCTTCTTCACAAACTTTACTCTTCTCAATCTCTCTTTCACATGACCATCTACTCTTCCATTCCTCTGAAACAGGAAACCTAAGTGCACAGCCTCTTTCACTTCCTGCATCTCCTTTCCATTTCACTTCCACTTAGCTCCCTTATCCCTTCCGCTTCCTTTCCTGAAAACCAAAACCTTGGACTTTTCCGCATTCTGCTCTAACTTATTCTTATCCAGGTATCTTTTCAACATTTTTATCATCTTCTTCAATGTTTTCTTGCTCTTTGCTACCGGCACTATGACATCTGCATCCGCGAGTAACCATGTCCTGGCCCATCCTCCCATAACTCCTCCTACCACTCTGGCTGCTGGCTTACTTTCTATATCTCCAATTAAGATCGCAAAAAAACTTCGGTTAAGGGACTGCCCGATAGCACAGTGAATGATGCTTACTTTTGTCTGAAAAGTCGTCTACGTCATTCATATTTCCTGGATTACCGTAGCTCCCGATAAATATGTTTCCGCACCTGCTAATTTCAGGGTTGGAGACAAAATAGAATTAAGGATCAATTTATATCATTTCCGGAACTTTGGATACAATATATACACCAAAATCTAAATCGATGATCGTCACTAGATTCAGAGTACACTCCAACTCCAACGAAACGATCTGCACAGATACAACTGCTCCACAAATACAAGTGTCCCGACTCCAAAGGAGCGAGCGTTTTTCCCCCTCCCTCTTACCCTTCCCCATTTTCGAACCTAGCGGGCGCAAGTGCGCGCTGCCTTGCATTTAACGTGCACCTGCGTGCAGTAGGCCTGTGTGTGTTTCGTCACAATCGCGGCCGGATAACACATAAATAATCGCTATAGTATAATAAATTCTTAATAAGAAATGCCTTAAATAAAAAAATCAATCAAGGAAAATATTTATTTCAGACTACGAAGACTGCAAGAAAATCCCAAAATATAAACGCATTATCTCAAATGTGCTCCGGAATATGATTTTTTTCAAGAATATCTACCTTCAATATATGAATAGCAAAAATAAAATAAGATTTTATTTTTGAAAAAACAGTCAAATAGGTTTTTTGTATGATTATAATCTATGTAATTTTGTATTCATTTTGAGAATCCAAGAACTCGTGAAAAAAATTGACACGTTTGACACCGTTCGACTCCTAAGAGAGTCGCGGGGGGGGGGGTGAATTCACGAAATCCACTCATAATAGGAATAAAACCAATGGTTTACTACTTCCTTTGCATTTGTACAAAATTTATACTGAAAAAAATATCATTTTCCAACAAAATAGAGCCATTTCTTATTCAATTAATGTATTTCAATCAAAAAATGATTTTTAAAAGAATTTTAACAAAATTGCTTATTGAACCAAACCAATAAGAGTTTAAAATAGTAGTTCAGCATAATAATTTATTTTTCAATGAAAAACATATACAATTTAATAAAGTATAAATATGCTTTAACATGCGAGAAAATAAATATAGGATAAAAACAAATTACAGAAGTTCCTTATACATTCTATTAAAAAAATTTCCCAACTTTTCGAAAACTCTGTTTTTACCATAAGGCGAACTCATTGGTAACATTTCATATTCTAGAAAAGGTTTAAAAATAAAACCAAATTACTAAACTTATAATGAGATAAGAATTAAAGAGAGTAATAACAACTTACGAATAAGTTGTTATGTGGAAACTCTGTAAAGAAATATTTATATTTGTAGTAGTCAGAGGCAAAATCATAAGTATTTAAGAGGTTAAGTTTCAAAAGAAAAAAAAAAATTACCATATTTAAATTGTGAAGAGGATTGTTTATGATGTAGGATTTTTTTAATAAACATAAAAATTGGATGAAAATAAGTTTAACTTATTATGTATAAAAACAACATATTAATTATTATGAGAGAAGGATGTGATTGCATCGTGCTACCATAAGAATGACTCCAAACGTGACTGCCAACAATATCAACGAACCTACCGAACAATGATTCAGAAGGAAAGGTTCCAATGTTAAAACAGTTAATATAACAGCAGATAATTTGCTAAGGTTATTAAGAGAGTAGAAACAATCAAGACATTTTTAGTTAATGAACATTAAATTTATCTTACTAAAAAGGAAGAAAATTAATTGTTAGTTATATTGTGCTAATTTTTCAGAAAAAATTCTAAAATAGAATTAGGATTCATTAAGATACTATAAATCAGTAATTTTATTAAAGGAATTATCTAGTTTTGTTATGATAAAAACTATTTCAGCAAATTCTCTTTTCGTCGAATTGCTTTCCTGATGTAAAACTTCAATAGCATCCCATAGAAAAAAATGGAGAATATTATTATTAAGATTATTATGTAAATCGTCGTTAGGATATTGTGCTAATTTAGTGTAAAAATATCCATAAAATTGATTTTCCTTTAAGACATGTTGTTAGCACTAATAATTCTCCTACATGTACTCTTTTTAAGATCTTTATTAATATTTTAAATACTGATCTTCCTAAACCTAAATCTTTTATAAAAAACGCTACTGAATTGAAACAAAACCTAGAAAAGAGCACTATTCCTTCTGATGAGCGTATGGTCTCTACTGATATAACTTCTCTTTTCACTAATGTTTCTTTAAACTTGGTTCTAAAAAGTATTGAAAGATGCCCGATATTACGAAAGTTATTGTTTTATATTTAAATAAATTTAAAGAAGAGATAAAATTCCTAATTCATAACAAATACTTTCGGTTTAATAAGAAATGTTATCGATTAACTTTTTGAAACTCTCATTGGATCCCCTATTTCTAATGATTTAACTGACCTGGTAATGCAAGATCTGGAATTAGACATTTTTAATAAATTAGATTTCAAAAGTATTGCATACGTTACGTATGTAGATGATACTATATTAATTATTCCAAAACATAAGATTGAAAAAAGGGATTAAATAATTTAACTCAATACATAAAAGATTACGATTCACACATAAAATAGAAAGTAATAATACCATTAACTTTCTTTCCATTATAAAAAATGATAATAGTTCCATTTCTACAATTTTCTTTCGCAAATCAGCCTACTCTGGTCGTTTACTTAAAATTCTTTCAAAACATACTTTTCTACAAAAAATTGCTATTATAAAGAACGTAGTAGATTCTGCTATTTTGGTTTCTGATCATACATTCCATAAAGACAACTTAAGAATTTTAAAACATTATCTTGTTTTGAATAAGTTTCTACAAAATGTTATTGATAAATATACGGATAACAGATTAAGAGAACTTAAAAACTTACTATGGTAAGATTTAAAAAAATATAAATAGACTTTTAAAAACTTATAAATTGGCACTACTGTCAGTATCAAATGTAAAATTGATAAAATGATTGAAATGAGTAAGGGTCAATTAGAAACCTTTAAAACTAAATTATCAAAATGTCCTTATCTAACACTTACATGATAATCGAAATTATAATATTCCTCATTTTTTTTCTATGGTATGATATTGACGTTTTGCATCAAGAAAGTAATCCGAAAAAAAGAGGATTTTCTGAAATGTTTTTTTTCATAAATAAACTCAAAAATAAACTTAATAATAAACTCGCTGATTAAGACCATCTTAATGAATCATACAATTCTTTTTTTAGACATTTCCCTGTAATGTTATCACCCTATTACTATCAATTAATTTTCTTCCTTTTTATTAAAATTAATGTTCTAATCA
>JAWWLR010038695.1:0-10219 GCA_035041075.1 Acraspis erinacei | reverse complement strand
ATATCAATTACAGCATTGCAACTGCAACTGCAGCTATTGCATTAAGAATAGACTGCTTACAGTTGAAGGATATTGTGGTGATATTCGTAATAATAAGTGGTGGTCTATTAAATCCATTTCTTCTAAAAAAAAATGCGATCACGCATTAATTAGAATTTTCATAAAACTATGTATATTGCAGTTAGTTAAAAATATTGAGCGCTTAGCGTTCGATCGTTGCTGGAAGTCGACGATATACATGATTGGCACAATATCATCTGATAATGAACTTATTCAAGAATCATTCCTGTCCTCAAACTGTGAATGTTGCAAATGCTGTTAATATGACTGTTATGCCCGCACTTAATGCTGACGTTATTTTACCAGCGCTGTTTCTCTCGAGCTGTGCGTGTTGCAGTTAATGTAAAATATTGAGCGCCTAGCGTTCAGCTGTTGCGAGAAGCGCGCTGTGAGAGTTATCGGGATAGGCGGACATAATGTCGATCACATTTTAATGTGTGATTCTTATTTTGTCGTTGTTTTTGCTGTCAATGCTGTGCAGATATATCATATGCACTGATTTTGAGCGCTTGGCGTCGTATATAACACCTTATAACCTGCAATATTACCAAGTTTCAGTCAAATCCACCGAAATACATTTTCCCATGTATTGTGTGCGGGGTCCTTTATCAATTCTCACAGTCTATGTCTTATGTACTCGCCATCGTGTTCTACATCGCAGTTGTGGTGTCCTCTAGCGAGTCCCCTAAAATGGTCTCTCAAAGTGTCTAGTATCCGTTCTGCATCATATAGCATTTCCTCTTTACTATTTCTCATGTTGACAAATACTGTACTTTTATTTCCCTTCATTTGCCTGTAATCATTTTTACACCTATTTCTTTCCTCGTCGCTAAGACCTGCAATGTTCAAAGTGCTTCTGTATCTTTAGTTTTTTGCTTTTTGTGCAGCTTGAATTCCATCATTCCACCATGCATAATCAGACATTCTTCATACAACCGCGGTACCACACACTTCGATCGCATATCTAACAATGATATCCCGGAACTTAGTCGGTGAACCCTCTATATATTTGTTTCTTATAAGCGCCTCGCAAGTTGCTCTATCTATGGTTTAGATTGTCTTATTTTGAAAATCTATTCGCACATCCGGTTTCTGTAGGTTCTCAAATTTGTTTAATTCACTGATTCCCATCAATTCATTAAGTCCTACGAATTCATTGAATTTTATGAAGTCATTGAATTTCATGAATTCCATGAATTCCATGAATTCCATGAATTCTTTTATAATTCTTTGAATTCTATGAATTCATGGAATTCTTTTAATTCTTTTATAATTCTTTGAATTCTATGAATTCATGGAATTCTTTTAATTCTTTGAATTCATGGAATTCTTTTAATTTCATGATTTCTGTAAGTTCCGTGATTTTCATTAATTCCGTTAATCGTATGCATTCTACGAAGGAAGTGAGTGAAAGAGATAGAAGGAGGAGAGAGAGAAAGAGAGAGGTGTCTATTTCAATGCCCTAAAGGCGATGCAGGTATAGGCTGAAGGTATAGACAGAAGACAATGAGTTAGAGAATTCATCTTTGAATGAGAGTAACGAATGTACCTTATCTATCGTTGCTCAAGAACCACCTTCCTACTAATCTAAAAAATATCAATTGTCTAACAAGAATCTGAAAGTAACATTTTAAGTATAACAATTATTTTTGAAGAAACAAATAAAACAGATTAATTTACTACAAAAAAAAAACAATTTTGAACAAAATACAAGAATTCTAATACAAAAAAATGAATTTCCAACAAAAAAGAAGAATTTTTAAACAAGGATAATTAAGTACCAAAAAATATGAATTTTTAATCAAACTCAAGAGTTTTCAACCAAACAGTTGATTTTTGAGCAAAACAATATGCATTTTAAACGAAAAGATTCATTTCTACCTAAAAAAAAAAGAATTTTCAACAAAATTCAAGACACTCTTTAACTACTTGCTTATATCCAGTCTTCGCTGCCGAAACCTATTGACCTATTGACCCCATGACATAATGCTTACGATTTTATCAATTGCGAAATTGATGTCTTCTCTTAAATGTTTTAGAACTTCTAAACCGCTCATCTAGAGAAAATATTGTAAATAAAAATTCTAATCATTTTAAATTACCCAAATTCATCATTATATCTTTTTCGGGTAACTATAATGATTTGTAAAATTTTCGAGATTTTTTTAAGCTCTCATTGTACACAACGAATATTTATCAAGCATCGTATATTTCGAATATCTCAAGAAATCTTTAACCGGAGAAGCATAACATTTAATTAAACATATTAATGGTAATAATGTGAATTTCCAATAAGTTTGGAAAGCTATTGATGACTTGAAATTGCTCGTAAGTGGGACGATGGTCGTGGGTGCTAAAGCGTAGGCTTTGGACCCACTCTGTCGGCTTGCGGGTTCAATTCCCACCTCGCACTCTGCAAAAGCCTCAGTGGCTCATGTGGTGAACACTAGCCTAGCAAGGGAGTTGTTCATCTCCGGAGAGTCGTGGGACCGGTACGTCTAGAGAAAAAGGTTCTCTAAGTACTAAAGGCTGTTGCTCATGGTGGTTCGGAACCCACCTTAAACTGTTGGTCCCCCTCCCACCGCCAAGTAAGTATTTGGGGGGGGGGGTGTAAAGGAATAGCGAACAAGGTGAAAGAAAAATCGAAGCCCTTAGTGGACACGTTTTATTTGAAAAAAGACTTGAAATTGCTCCGTGACACTACTAATTAATCTCTTAATGCACTGCAAAATTTTAAACGTCCAACATTAAGTTGATACAATATTGTTTTTGTACTGTGCACACGTGTTGATGTTGCTTCCTAAAAATAATGCAAGAAGAAGCAGTTTTTATGAGGTTTTATACGAGTTTTTAGCCACAAAAATTAGAACTTTAGAAGAAATTCAATTTTCACTGTCCAGATAAACGGATCGACATTAACCTGACAATTGGACTAGCAGATTTTCCTGCGCCAAATATACTCGTAAGCACAAGACTAATTCACTTCGAAGACAGAGATTCATTAGGAGACTCAGCAGATCATACCTTTTGAGGGATTTTTGTGGACAAAATTTCACATGTTTTTATTTAAAATTTTATAATTAAAAAATTTATAATATCATTTCTTATATCAGAAAATTTTAACAAAAACCTCCTTATGGTGTAACTACCGAATTAAAATCAAATCAGCCAAAGAAACGCCGGAAGAGCCACAAAGACGAGACGAAGTCGCGAAAGAGAAAATGAAAGCGCGAGTAGATCAAGAACAATCCAAAGGTGAGAAATTCAAAGTTCGTGGCGGCATGTTCATGGAAAAAGTGCCCGATGTTACCGGCGCTCACAAGAAGCTGCAAAGAAGATTTCGTGGACTGCTAGTTGTGACTCACTCAGTCTATTAGCAAACAAGCGTACAAAGTCGTTCAAATAAAATACAATGATTCAAAACTTACGTACGCAAGTACAGCACCAGTTTTACAACTGACAGCTTGGAAAGATATGGGACACGAATCCGACGACGAAAGCGAGATTGATGGGACAGACGCTGATCTGGAATTAGAAAACTAGGTAGATATTGTTATTGAGCTAGATCGAAAGGATTAACTTGTGTCGATAGTGGAATCTGTGAACAGAAGTTTCCGAGTTAGGAAGCCACCCTCACGTTACGCAAATTGAGTTTTCCGAAAAAGATAGGGATAGCCGAATTATTAGCGAATGACTTCGATCTGAGGAAAATGATTGATCGGACTAGAGTATTGGTGTGAAAAGAGGAGTCTCACGGCAAACGGTGTGTGCGGCGGTACCTGTCAAGAGCTGAATCTGATATTTTACAACTATTGTTACGATAAGATTATTGAATAAAGCCTTAAATATGTAACGTTAATAAATGAGAAAAGTTAACATAAATACCTTCCAAACCAGGTGATTTCTTAATTGTACTGGAGACTTTGTGCATACTATACTCCTGACTTACTTCAGTACTTTGGTAATTCGATTGATCTTGGTAAACCCGTGATTTTGTATTTTTGATACCTATACTTCGACGATATTCATTCTCAGTACTGGTAAATTTTGTAGAAACGCCGTAACTCTTTCTATCTTGTGATATCGACGATATTCGCTGAACTAAAGTTGACTCTAGGGTAGGTTCAATCCAAGCACCTTTGTACGGCACAATGTTCGTATGATTTAGTTTTGCAATTGTTTTCACTTCTACTAAATGTTTCATAACAGCATTTACCCTGTTTGATTTCACTGCTATCTTTTTGATTGCATATTCAATCCCATCCAGTCGATTCAGTGCTCTGAAAACATTTCCGAATCCACCAGAACCAATGAAGCTAATTTCATGGAATTCCTGATGATATCGACTCCAATCTGTTATGAAGAAACTGGTCGCAGAAGATAATAATGCGTTCTAAAAAATACTTAGAATGAAAATAATTTGGATTTTGAGTAAAATAAATAACATACCTAGGATCTTGTAAAACGTTTTCTGTGTTAATTGATGTACGTGCAACTGCCACTAGATGATACAACGCTTGTTGATAGTGATTTCTTATCATTTCAAAGTCTGCCATATGATAGGAATTGTCGATTAATTTCATTTCATGCAGCTTATCGCAAATTGCTGAAATTATTATTTCATTAATTGACAAATAAGGTACCTAACGCACAAAATACATATGGAATATTATTTCAGAACTGCGCAGTGACCCAGGAGCTCCGATTCTGTGTCAAAAATCCAATTTTACTATTTTTAGAAACAATCATGTACTTATAATCTGTGATAATTAGGGCATCTAGTACGTAAATGAATTCTTAGTTTATTATATTCTGCGCCATTGACATTGACACAAACTGTGAAATTGTGTTTTGGAATTTTTATGTGCTTTTCGTTTAAATATCTCATATATTTATAGGTCGACTATAAATTTTTAAATACTTGCTTTTTCTTACTCGTCCTTAGACATACGAAAGTACACAGAAAAGTGTTGATTAACTTTTAAAATATTTTTAAATAATTTTTAGCAATAATAATGATAAAGAATCAATCTTAGTTTCGTTCAGTACCTTCTAAAGTCAAAATTCTAACTATCCAAATATAAGGTCCAATGTAGTAAATGCTATCATTTTAGCCTAACTGCAGATCTGAGAAGTGGTTTTCTTAAGTAAGGAATTTCCCTTTTTAAATTTTTTTCAAGATCTAATCAGATTAGTACTGAGCTCCTCGAAAACTCATAAATACCACGAAAACCTTAGGATGCCTCGTTATGTCTAAATCCAATAATTTTTTGAAGTACTCTTCCGCTATGTTGGAATTTTCATTTTGTGTTTTGAAATTCTGACTGAAATTTAGCATCAGCGATCTGCAAGACTGATGGGCATACGATTAGTGGGGGACGAACTGCATGCTTCCTAACTTCGGCGCGGGGATTGATTATAAATTAAAAGCGGCGATCACCTTGGTCTGAAAAAGCATGGGAAGTAATTGGGAGAAGAGAAGTCTGCTCTTTCTCTCATGATACCCTTTTAGAAAACCAAGATGGTGGACCACTCTGCTCGTTACTTTACCCCGCTATGATATGCTTCGCTTCTTCCTATTACTATATCCATGGCAAGACTACATAGGGTGAATTGAGTAATGTTGACACCCTCCTAGTGAATGACACTTGTGACATAGAAATGCATTCATTACAATTAGGAGAATTTAAAATACATGCTTGTACGTGCGTTACTACTCTATTATACTGGCAAGTTCCATTTAAGCCTTCTTCCAATACGACATGTGTAACTTTATTTAATAAATAAAGTTTTTCATAGCCCTCTACAGATGCACAACTTGTCATTGTAAAAATGAGTTATGAAAATGTCAATGGCGGTAGCACTGCTACTGACAGGGTTTCCCATGCCAGACAGGCAGATAACGATGAGGAAAGGGGCTAAGTAGAACACCAAAACCAATAAATAATAATGGATAGTTTATTAAAGATTTTGAAATGCTTTTCGCTTCCCGAGGATCGTCGGCGCGCCCCTAGATTCACCGCTGGGGGCCACAGCATGCGGGACGGTGGTGATGGTGAGCTGCAAGATGGTCAGGCAGGTCTCACTAATCAAACGGCTGGCCAGCAAGAACATCTACGACAAACGGTAAGCAGTGGAACATCAACTGTGCTTGCTGAGGATGCTTTGGCAAGCGTTAGCTATTTACAGCCAACCACCTCGATAGACATACCGTGGGAGAGCATCAAGTGGGATATCACAATGAAAGAGGAATTGGTGCGTCTCTATTACGAAAGTGCGAAGTTTGAAAGGACAATGGAAAAAGGATACAATTTAAGAACGAAATTTGCTACAAAGTATCCTAATATACAGAAAGTCGCACTAAGAGATCTTAGCGCGAAGGTGAAGGACATCAGGACTAATCTACACATCACAGTAGACCGAACAATGGAGATTAAAAGGCTTCCAGAGGTGGATGGCCTTATACAACCAGAGGCAGAAGCAGAGGTTCAGCAACCAAAAAAGCGATGAAAATGGACATACTATATGAACAGAGATGTCATGCGCCTTTATTTTTTGGCAGAGAAATGTGGGCAAAGTGTGAGGAGGGAAAATCATAGACTCTTCTTACTTAAATACCCAGAACTAGCCACAAAAATATATGAGCAGAATCTGGTAGATCAAAAACGCTTAACATCTATAAAAAGATTGCTTTCGGCTGTTGAAATAGCTGCTATCAAAATGGAAGTGGAACAGCAACTTCCTATTAATGAACTCCCCTTGGAAGATGTGGACTACGAAGACTTGATTGAAGCTGAAGACATAGATGCTATGGATAATGAACATCATGTGCCGGAACCAATAGAATCACATGTGGATAATAACAACGATGATGTGGACAGCGAACATCACAAATGATCGGCTTACACTAATAGAACACCTCAACAGCAAGGTTTTACCTACGTATTTGAACGTAACACAAACTGCGTTAGAGTTGCAAACTCTGGTATACTGTGCAGCTGTGGAAGCCGTTAGGACACTGGGCCGCAGAACTAGGCCTAAAAATTTCTCTAATCCTGTGATTAAGCTCGCCATCCCTTCTTCATCCTCTGCAATCAACACTATATCGTCTGCTTATGCCAGTGTATATACATATTTTCCTTTCTTATCCTAACTCTTTTTCACCATAACTTTTTTATTTCTATTTCGTTAGAGAAAAATTTATTCTCAAGATTCCTACATGTGATTGACAAAATTTTTATGTTATCCTTGCAAATATCTTAACGTCGCGAACTTAATTGACATTCTTCATGACTATCTTTTTCAAGTTTTACATTTTATGCAAAATTGTATTTTTTAATGAGATTCGGTTGGGCTGTCAAGATAAATTTGCCCTTAATCATGTATTTCTGCGATTAAAATAAGTCAGCAATTCCACGTCAACTCAGCTGAAGAATTTTATCTTTTGTTAGTAACTTGCCTGAAAAGGGTATCATAGATATTACAAATTGGACATTTTTGTGCTTTATTTAACTGTAAGAAAATTTCTGGGTCCAATGACATTAAAATTATTTAGGTATTATTTGAATTATTATTACTTGAAAGAAGTCCATTCTTTATTTTTGTCCAATTTTTTTTAGTGATAGCTTACTATCTACGCTAAGGTAAGAGAGATCTTATATTTATATTGAGAGGGCTTTTAGAAGACATTGTAAGATTTCTTTAAGAAAGAATTATAGAAAATAAAAGATAGATTTAAGAAAATTCACTTTCTTTAAAATATCCAAGAACTTGTTATCATTTTTTCCACGAGTATGGCTTCAAAACTACGTATTATTATGGATGACGAAAATAAATATCAGAACATTGATCAATTACAAAAGTTACGAAAGTTCTAAAAAAAGGCGAAAAATTTTCAATTTTGAATATCTCCCAATTTTTTGTTATTCTTCAACAATAATGTTTTGACGGTTTTTCTCAATGCCTAAGAATACTTGTACTACACTTGCCATCAAGATAGCATTTTCGATATACAGTGTGAGTATGATGAACAAATTTATGGGGATTATTTTAGTGTAAGTAATTATTAACACGAACCTGCAAAATATCCATAAGGCATGCATACCAATCGATTATCATAGTATCGTTTTGTTGCATTTTTTGTCAAAACAATGAGGCAGACAAGAAATTGCATTGGACACACATTGTGCGTTTCAATAAAACCCGATATTTTGAAAAACAATTTTGTGAAAATGTTGGTAATTGTAGGAGGTACTTACGTGATTGATAACAAAATTTCAAATAACAATATCTAGAAAACGGCAATGCATTCACGAAAGCAACTCATACCATCAGATTAAGGAGAACCTTCTGCACAATATCCATTAAAAAGATTACGGGGATCTACTATCGAGGAACCAAATGTTTTCTAGCTTCCGGAGTACAAGAAATTGAATGGTAGTGTGTACGGTTCAAACCAAGTGAATTTCTATGGCGAACAAAGACCACTCGTAAGTGGGCCGGGTTACGAACGTTTCGATCCACGGTAAACAAACGACTACTTGTAATTCACATCTGGCACCACTCTAAAGAAAACCTTCTCAGCTTAATCCAAATCCAAAAAATTTCAAAAATTATTCTCTGACAGAAAAAATTATTCTTCTGCAAATGATATATAAATTCAGGAGTCACTTGTATCATAAACATTGAGCATAATTGGAAAATGAGAAACAAGAACCTAAGTTTCCTGTATTCGCAAATGCAATGTCAAAAGAAAAAAATTTGATTAAAATTTCTCAAACTATAAAGAAAATAGGTTTTAATACGGAAATGTTTTTTTACTTGAGCAAAAGTCATTACAAGCTGAAAAATTAATATTTGAGGGTAGCACAACTTTGACAGCATATTTTTTTTATTATTATATTAAATATTTATTTAAATTTGATGAATTAAATCTCTGATTTATTCTTTTACGAATCGACACATACCATACAAGTACTAATTGGTAGCAATACTTTCAAAACAAAAGTGCCGCAAAAATTGGAAAAAAAGTTTGAAATTTCGAAAATGCGCTATTTGAAATCTCGTCTGATCGAAATATTTCATTAGGATAGGCGAATTATAGAAGAAGACAGATGTAGTTTAGACCCGAAAAGTTGAATTTTTCATAAGAGGTTATTTTCAACCAACAAAGATTAATTTTTAGTCATGAAAGATAAGGATTGTTCCATGAAAGATGAAATTTTGATCCAAAAACAAATTTTCTAGAAATCTGCTGAATTATCGGGGAAAAATATCAAAGAAAATAGTTGAATTTGCAAATAATTCATTTAATTTACAACGAATAGTTGCATTTTTAACCAAATAGCTGCATTTTGCCTGCAAAGATGATCTTTCAACGAAGAAGATTAATTTTTTACCCAAAGACGAATTTTAAAGAAAATGTAAAAAATTAAGCTTATCCGTAGAAAGAAAACCAAACTCCTAATTTTTATTCGAACATGTTTAAATAATGAATACTTCTTGTAAATTTTCAAAGCATCATAGAAAAAAAATCATCGGAAGGATATTCTTAGTTAATTCTGAAAAAATGGAACTTACTCGTAGAAAAAATCTAAACTCTTAATTTTTTAATCTAAATTGATTAAATAAATAATAGTTCTTGTAAATTTACAAAGCAACATAGTGAAGAGTCACGGGATAAACATTCTTAGTAGACTCCGTAATTAAACTGACTCGTAAAAAGAAAATCAAACTCTTAATTCTTTATTCGAAATTATTTAAATAATTAATAGTTCTTGTAAATTTACAAAGCTACATAGATAAGAGTCATCGGGTAGACATTCTTTGTTGATTTCGAAAACAAATTGACTTGTTGAAAAAAGGCGAAACTCTTAATTTTGTAATCAAAATAGTTTAAATAATTAATATTCTTGTAAATTTACAAATCCTCAAAGAAAAAAATTGATTGAATAGTCACTCTCAGTTGATTCCGTAAACAAATTGACTGGTAGAAAAAAATCAAAACTCTTGATTTTTTAATCGAGATTGTTTAAATAATTATTAGTTTTTGTAAATTTACATACCAGCACAGAAAACATTCATCGGTTAGACATTCTCAGTTAACTTGAAAAAAATTGACTCTTAGATAAAAAGCATAACTCTTGCTTTTTTAATCGAG
>JAWWLR010038635.1:0-10221 GCA_035041075.1 Acraspis erinacei | reverse complement strand
GCCAAGAATTGCCTTTTTAGGCTAAAGAGCTCATTTTAATTAGTTTTTCAGTTTCTAATATATATTCAGGTAAACAAGGCTTAGAATTTGATATCCTATTGTATTAGCTCTGTAAATATTAGTATTACATTTATCACACATACCATTTTTGACATTAATTTCTTTCTCAAATCGTGAAGTTCACCTTAAACTGCCAACAATTGGGTACATTACCCTATGTTTCATTAGTAAGCCAATATTTGCCTTAAAGCCAACATGCAATCGAACTCTGATGGAAATACCCTAATAAAGATAATCCCTAAGTAAAAAGAGTGAGTTAACACATGAAGTCAGCTGATAAGCCTTTTTACTCGCCATCTGATTGGCTATTGAGTCACGTGAACGCAGTGGTGTCAGAACGCGGATATATCTGACATGCGCAGTAGTGATTCCTGTGTATTTTTAAATTGACACATGGCGTGACTGCACATGCCAGAGATATCCGCTTTCTGACACCACTGGGTGAATGTTAATTCCAATCCTAGCCCGCGAAATTCAAAATGTCATTAGTTTCGTTTTTGGTAACTATTTACTTAGTGACTAAGATTAAAAGTTCTAATATTTTTAAGTTTTAAAGCATTTTTCATTGTTACTCATAAAAAATGTGCTTTCTTATGTTTCCAATTTTATTTATAGAATATTATACATCATACTTAATAAGAAGTCATTTAAAATCATGGGCCATGCTTATTTAACTTCATGTGAGTGAGTTAGATGGTTATATTCTTTGTCAATTGATTTTCTCTGGAGATTGGTGATTGGTCATTCTTTTTCGGTGCGCACTAATTAGTCAAAAGCGAAAATTATCACGTGATCATCATCAATTTCATAAAAGTGTGACGGGCCGATTATTTTATCTTTTGTTTTCGATTTTTTATCGCAAAAAAAGTTAATCGTTTTGGAAACTTCTTCGAGATGACTCAAAACGGAAAGTGTAAGTTATCCAGTGACAGATACATTGATGCGCTTTCTGTTGGCGACAAAAATGTGTAAGTATTTTGTATTTTTCTAACCTCACTTTTATCACATGTTCAAAACATCATTACGAAAAATAATATGCATTTACTTAGTGAATAATAAGTGAAAATAATAAAATGGAAGACAATTATATTGAAAAATGAAAGTCATACTAATAATAATTCCTTTTATGACTATAATTATATTTATGATTTGGTAATTATTTTTGCAGGCGAAAATCAAAAAGAGTGATGAAATTTGTGCTCACCACGGACAACCGTTCGATTCATTGCTCGGCATGGGAATTGCCGGTGGAAACTGGAGAAAAGAAACTTCGCGCTGGCATGGTAAATAAGTAATTGCGTTTAATTCGTCTGAAAAAATAATCGAGTAAATTTTCAATAATTATAATCATAATTGAAAAAATAAAGGAACCGTTCCTTTTCTCCTTTATTTGCGGCCAACCACTGAGATCACGGAAATTCCTCAAGACGGCATCGAAAAAATGCAAATTGCGGCTACGAAGGTCGAAATTCCTGACATTTTAAATGTCCAAGGAACCGCCACTGAGTATAAAAACAGGGAAAAAGAGACTAAAGAATCCATAAATAAAAAAATTGATTTATGCATAAATTTTAATCTTTGATTTTATAGAAAAAAAATTCATAATCCCTAATATACAGAAAAATCAAGTTCAAACCCTGAAACAAACACATTACAAAAACAAAGATCATAAACAAAACATATTTTTAAGGAAAAATCTATTTTTAAAAATATAGATACTATTTTTTATAATTTACAGGTACTTATGGTTATTTCGCTTCCTCGATCCAAGTAGTTGTACAAAAGTCGTCGCCATTTGCTTGCTGCTTAATCGTGAAGGACGATTACAAGTCCAATGTACGCATTCTGCACTACACTCCAGGCAAGAAAATAAAATTGGGCGATTATATTTCGGTCACCGGAGTTGTCCAAGTTGATAAACGTAAATCAATGACATGAAATTCGAATATTTTAAATGTAAACTTTCTAATAAAAAAAATATTGAAAAAGTGCAAGAAAAACAATTTTTGGTTTGTTTCAGATCAGTACGGTAGTTCTGGGAACTTCTTACAAGTCACTGACAATACAAAAATTGTCAAAATAGAGAGCGAGAAGCAGATGACCGAGGACGAAATGTTCGAAGCATTGAGAATTCCGAAACGTAACACTGAGGGTGGAGAAAATGGTGGAGATTCAAAGGTACCTTCATATTTATTTCATTTGTTTGTCATAATTATTTTTTAATATTGTTTATTTTTTCAGAAACCCAAACAAGGCTAAAAGGGATCGACCCGAAGTAGAATCTTTTTCAATAGAAAAACAAAGTCTTTTTTGTTTGAAAATTCAATTTTTTCTTTACTTTTGAAATATCTTTAACTTTTAAATTTGATCTGAATATGTAGTTGTAATTTTGAAGTTACTTATTTAAGTTCGATGTGGGAATGTAGCTGTTAATAAAATATTTACGATAATAGACCATAAAAGTGGCAAGAAAGAGTATTTTTTCAATTTTTGCGCTAAAAAGTGAAGGTTACGTTCTAAATTTGAAATAAGTGTAAATTCTTTCGAAAAAATAAATGAGATGTAGAATTTATCATTCTTTGGTTTTATATTTATTTCAAATGATTGGAATATTAGATTCAATTGTGCTATCTCTTTTTCCCCATAGCGACTATCGTATAAAATAAATAAACCACTGACCATTTACGTGATAAAATTAAATTTTTTAATAAATCTCTTCGTGATTTGATGAAAAATGATTTGCCTTTTGGTGGAGAAATAATCATTTTGGGCGGTGATTTCGGACAGCTGCTGCCAGTGAAAGAGAACGCAACTCGATGTGAAATTGTGAACTTATCAATTAAGTTCAGCACTCTGTGGAAACATTTAACTATTCATAATCTAACCAAGAACATTTGAGCTTTACCGGAAGAGAAAGAATTTTCGCGATTTCTTCTTAAAATGGGCAATGGAACATTGAATGATTCATCTGAAACTATCCAAATCCCTGAAAAATGTATTGCCTCAGAAGATTCTGATATCGTAAAAGATATGTACGGAACTATGATTGAAAATAAACATTTCGCTGCAGCTGCAAAGTACGCTATACTTTCAGCCAGAAATATAGATGTTTATGATATCAACAAAAAAGTTGTTGATCTCGTGGATCCAAAGACAGAAAAGATGCTAATAAACGAGACACGGGGCCAAATCTAAAAATTCTGCATTTCTTAAATATTGTTTATTTTAAATCAATATTTAGTTGGAAAATAATCACTTACACATTTATTACTGCGTAACATTTTCTTACGTCAAGATTGGTTTGCTGTAATATAAGAATTACAATGTTTACATTGGGTTTCATTTATTTCTCTTATCACATAATAAATTTCCCTATACGATAAGAAAACCATTTTAAATTATATGTTCAAATTGCTCTACGTGTATCAGATAGTGGTTATAATGTAAATCTCGAAAGATACTTACAACAACCTTGCAATCTTTCAATTGATGCCAAAAAAAAAATACATATTGCATAATTCCAAAAAAGTCGTCCCATGTTCGTCCCATGGTTCTGAGCAGTGGCTTAAGTATTGATAATGGCTCCCCTGTCATGCTTCGCTTTCGGTCGAGCGTGATTTGGTTTGAATTGAAATTTTTAAAATTCTCGAAGATGGACACAACCTACTAAATTTTTATTACGTTTTAGGAAGGGTGGGTGGATAAATATTTTCTTTCATTGGACGTTGCAAAATTTTGTAAGAAGGGTATAATATTTAAGAAAAAGGTATATTTTTTGCTTTTCGGGGGAACTGTTAAAGGGAAAGAAAAATGTCGGGAAAAAATTCGAATTTACAAACATTGTATATATGGAGATAATTTCCTTAATTTTACAAGAGAATTACAAAAAAAAATACCTGGCATTGTTCATTCCAATTCCAGTTAAATAAAAGCTCAGTTATTTCAACGATCAGATATATCAAGACGCACCGCTCAGTTGTTTCACATTTAGGGCTAGGCTGGAATCCTCTATACTTAGCAACACGTGACAAGAGCAGCACAGACTCATATGCAAACACCGCACGTATATATATTTGACACAACGAAACTGTTTAAATTTCAAATGCTTGGAGACACAATTTATTTATATTTCCTTGATATTGTACTAGTTATATAGAACATTACCAAATTTAAAAAAAGCAGCACAATCCAATCAATTTTTTAGAAGAATTTTGGAAAAAATTTACTGTTATTGGACTTTGCAAAATTGTTGAATGGGAACATCATTAACGTAATGAGACGTAATGACACATGCATGCGTGCATCCCTTCTCAACGACTAAAGTACTAAACTAAGGTGGGGTATTTGGAAAATAGTATTTGAAATAAAATAATAACTTTATTTCGGGTGCAACAGTTCCGCTCTTTATAAAATTGATAAAACTGGACAAATATTTCTCCATTATCCTGGATTATAGATTTGAGAAAATTCTCATTCGACAAATGATACTTGTCCGAATGTAGGTCAGAACAGATCTCCTCCTTTCTATAATTAACTTTTGGTTTTGCAATAGCCCCTCTAGAGTCTATATCAGGGTTATATCAGGTGTTGTTTGGGGGGGAACTTTAGCCCCCCCCCCATTCGAAAAATAGAATTTAGCGCTCATAACCTTAAAGTTCTCCAAATGCGCAAAAATGTGTCATAAAGAAAAATGTTATGCCACACGGAAAACCCAGTTATAACTTGTAATGCGCTTAAATGCTCTCAAATGCGCCACCAATAAGAAATTCTGCGCTAGTTAATTAAAAAGGACATCATTGTTGGCGGGGGAAGGGGGCAGCGTGGCGCAGGTGTTAATTCTTTGACAATGATATGAAATATAAAATTTCCAATATGGACTCATTCGTCTTCAAATGCGCTCATGTGCGTCATCAAAAATTTATTTATATCTTGAAAACTGCCCAACATACGTAAGTAACAACATTTTGCAAAGCGATGAATAAAAAATAAGGTTCTTAATCCACATTAATGCAGAGATTTTCGGAAGGGGTTTTACATGGGCTCACATGCGCTACTATTAAAATTAAAAGGAAACCATAATCATCCCCTTATTAACATGTGTTTTCATCGTGGGATGGATCGAAAATAAGTGGTCCTTGTTGAAAAGCTCTCCATACATATTACACTTATTTGGAGATATCAGCGTTTTTCGTGAATTTTAACATTTTTTATACAAAATAATGTTTTTTATTTGAAATGACATTAGTTATAATATTTTGATTCGTAATATCCGGGAAAAATTTTTTTTTCTTCAGATATCTGACTTTTGGCATGATAAGTACCTTAATGCTAGCGCGGCACTATGAGAAAGGGCTTCCCGAAGTTCGTGCGCGCTCCAGAGAGTGACAGTGGTGGGGAAACCCATTTCCAATTTGTATACTCTCAGTCGTTTTTTAGCATAAAATCTAAACTAATGTCAATGTAGTTATTCCAGGGCTCATAAGTCAGAAAAAAAATATTTTTACGAAGGTGTATGTTCGTAAACTAGCTACTTTGAGTGAAAATTCAAAGAGTGAGCACATTTTAAAAATATTTAAGAATATTTTTTTCAAGATTTAAAAATGTTATGTACCTCTATTTATAGTACTCAGAAACTCAAATAATTCATCTTAATGACTTTTTTTGATGAAATGAAAATTATCAGAGTTACAGCATTTTCAAAATAGAAAAAAATAAACCACAAATAACGATGATATCAAAAAAAGTCAAGAGAAGCGAGACAAAGATATTAAATATATTAAACGTTATGCTAAAGGTTTTTGAATTGTCTATGCACTAGGAAAATAAATACGATTTCACAAAGAGAACGGAATTTTTCCGAGACTTTTTTATCAGGAGAGAAAAATAAGCAGAATTAAATTTCTTATAAGAATATAAATGTACTTTTAAAATTGCAATTTAGATATTTTTTTACATTCTCATAATTTATGAAATTTGGCTACAGTTCAAAAAACAAACGAAGTTTTTAATATGGCGTCTGTCTGTTCGGCCGTTCGTCCATCCGTAAACAGAGTATTTTCAAAAATTTTGCGACCATTTTTTTTATATTTAAAATTTTTATTTGCGGCTATTCATAGTACTCAGAAAATTAACCAATTTGCCCTAAAGACTTTTTGCGAAAAAAAGAAAATTCTCAGAGCTACAACATTTAAAAAATTTCATAAATCAATCGATTCTCATACGAACTTTATGGATTTTCTTGGAAAATAGAAAATTCCAATTTTGATTGCACAGAATATAATGAAAAGTAAAAAATTCTATTTTGTGTTCCAACTATACAGGATAATATAAAAGATGAATTAACAAAAATTGTGGTCCGGAAAAAGATCTACAAATTCGTTGCGAATCACTTCTTGATAGGCCGCGTACTTTTTCTTTTATTTATGAAAAATAACATTCAAAATAAAAAATAAAAAAATTAATTTGTCACGATTAGAAAAGTGTATCTGAAAGCCTACTATCAGAGTGCTAAACGAGAGATTCAAGAGATTTGGTTAAGTTAATTAGGGTATAAATGCATTTTCTCTTACTAACATACTATTTAGACGAGTGCAGAAAATGCCAGTTTTTACGTCAGTTGGTACGTGAATAGTTTCTCTCGAACTCTTGAAATTACCAAAATTCTTATTTGTGTAAAGCTTAAAAGGCCGATTACGTAAATAATAGATATATTATGTTATTATATTTACCAATAGAGTTCAGGGTAACGGCCAAGTATAAGAGCAGAGTACAAAGAATCTTCATCTTTTCAATTTAATAATGTAATGTAAGAATCTGAATAATGAATATTCTGTTTGTCATTGACGTACACAATATATACCGCAGTTGATATCTTTTATATTACAAGCATAAACTTTGTCCTTCTGAGATATGTACATTTGATAAGTAACAGTTTACACGAAAATTCTTTTTTCAAACTAATTTCACAATTATGTAATATTTCATGTTGAAGCTTTCAATCTTTGGAAATTAAAAGAGTTGTAGATTTACCCCCTAAATTTTTTATTTGCGTAAATTTTTATTTTCGTTATTTATTGAAAAATATTTGATACGTGTTCTTTTATTTCAATATGATATGCAAAATTTCCGACAACTTTTCAACGACTTCTTTTTATCTCTCCACTTTAAAATTTTTCCAATATATACTCGAATGTTCTAAGACTATCAATGCATGAAAAAGTGAAAAAATTAGGTACTCTTTTAGCAATCTCTATTTATTTATAAAAATCTCGAATTAATTTTTTTTTTAATTCAATGGACCAATTTTTCAGTATTCTACATGTAGAAGCTCAGCACCAACCACACATTTGATAAAAAAATTGTATTTTGTTGATAAATACTTTTCCAGTTATAAAAAATTTAAGATTATCACTTTAATTAAATGATAATTTTCCAAAATTTTGCATACCATATTGAAATAAAATTTAAAAAAACTTAAATAGTGGTAGATAAAATTTTCAAAGATCAGAAACCATATTAGTTGTTATGAGAGCAGAACGGAATCTCTCTTAACAAGCAGTGTGTTTTTTAATATATTAAACTTTTTATCTACCAGTATTTAAGTTAAAAAAAATTCTTAAATTTTATAAAAATTACACACTGGGACTAAAACCTTGTTGGAAAATTTAAAGTATGGTAACTAATGACTTTCGCAACTAATTCGTAAGCTTATTATCTACTACGGTTATGAAATTTTTATAATTTTTATAGTCTTTATAAGTTTATTGTTTTGTACACCTTCTTTAGAATATAATTTTTGAAAATTGGTTCCCTTAATGATGCAAACGGTGAGTTTCCGATAAGTTGGGACAAATATTGAATAAACTCGTTTGATTGAGTTAATACAATTTCATTATTTATTAAAACCTGCATTGCTTTGCTCGAACGTTAAAGATTTTCTTATAAATAAATTAATTATTTATTTCAAATTATACTTTTTATAATGTAGAACAGATGTAGTAGTTATTGAGATTAAGGCAAATCTTTTTCATTGCACTAAAAAGAGAAGAAAGACAAATACAAATCGCTCACGAGTTTGTGTTAGTCATAAAACAACATTTTGCATGATATCGTCTTTTAGATCTCAGATAACGAATACAAACAGTCCGTTATAAGATAGACCAATAGAAATCATGGGAAGGTTATCCAATCTGGCATCTAAGCATTGGGATTCCTTAGTCTCTTACGATAAAGTCGACACTTCTTATTCTAAGGATGGTGATTTGTTTTACTTATCTTCCATTTGTATTAAATATAAATGGGTCAGTCTACGAATCGCCATCCTTAGAAATGAACAGGTCGACTTTCTCGATTACGCCTCTCTTTCTATTCCATATTCCACTTCTGACGTGTCTAGCTAGCTGTCAAGCAGTGGGACTCCTATACTTCGTCCAAAGTCGAAAATCGAACAGTTGGTTCCGTCCTTGTCAAGGAAAATCACTACGAAAAAATTTTAGAACAGATTCTTCTTGGATTTGAGAAGCGTCGTGAGCGGTATGATCGACCGAAGGGGATGTGCTTAACGATTCAATGGCGGGCTCACTCGAAATATCAAAATGTAGTTTATAGGCCCTGTGTGGAAGGTGATGTAAGATGATGAGCCTTCTTCGGGGGTTCGGGTAGTAGATCGAGAGCACTAAGTGGATTGTGATGCTGGGTGTTGAGGACCGGTGGCTTCGAGCATCGAGCACTTCGTGGAGGTAGTAGGTGAGACGATGAAATGCTTGGAAGGGCGGAGGCATCGGCACGTAGATATCCTGTGGTGCGTTCAATTGTTCCGCAAAGGTCTCCTGATGGCAGAAGCGAGGCGCTTTCAATTAATAATAACTCCTAGCGGCGAGACACATGATTCTCTAATTTCAAACTTAATTGTATTATCTCATATCCGGAACAAATCACAAGATCGGTGTTCATAGAAACCGTCAATACGCTAACGTTTGGGGAAGACGTATTTATATTCTCTATCTCTGCTGCCTTTGACCTTCTAAACTTCCTTATCTGTTTCTATGTCTCATTGTGAATGGACTCCCCCCACTCTTCCTTTCTCGTCTAGCTCTAACTCTTTCCTGTTGACTCTTCTTCCCCGACCTGCCCTCTGCCGCTTTCCACCCTTATTCACAACCATGATGGCTGAAGGTCTGAATCTATACTCCCTTCTACTGCGAATCTTACCGTCTCCACCCAAACTTGCGTTTTCATCACTACATATTATATCACCGATACCCATACTTTACCTCCATATATGTATTCTATCTATACGTCCACTTTTACCAAACCATTCACCAACGCCTGTCCCATCGCCGTATTAATTCCCCCATCCTAATTAACACCATACCCACCTCTATTTTGCCTAGGAAGTTGGCTACCCTTTCTTTCATCCTTTTAATCTCATCATTATTATACACTGTCACAATCTTAGGTTCGAACTAGGTCCGCATTGGACACGTAGGGTTGGTTAGCCCTCAATGTGAATCACTATCACCTTCTTTGAAGATTGCATGACATGTATTGACCTTGGGGGATATAAATGTGGGTTCCCCATAAGTCAGCATATTGATGGGTTCTATGAAAAGTGGCTTGTCCTTTGCTTAACACATGTGATCATAAACTTATGTTCAAAATTTTATATTTAAAGTTTTTGGATGACTGTGCTATTCGCAATAAGATCTTAGATTTCTTAAAGCTAGCGGCTCGATAAATGTCTGCTTAATTATTTTTATACGTAATTTTCAGTAAATATTTATAGAGCAGGCGCTAGGCAGCTAAAAAGGGGTCTACCTTGCATTAAATCCGGAAAAGTTAGTAAGTGTCGATCAGTTTTTTGAAAATAACTTTTTTGGTTCATCGGAAACCAAAAGTATTTATTTTCATAATTTTATAGGACTAAATTCTCTAGAAATTTTGTCAAAAACATGTTTCAATGAAGTGAATATTTTAGGAGTTATGCGCGGGTGAAGCGAGGTGTATTTCTTGGATTCTCGACATTCTCGGCAATTGACTCTATTTCCCTAGGAGCATTTAGCAGAGCGATATTCAGGTTAATGCCGTACGGATGTCAGAGATAGTAATAAAACACTATTAGGGTTGCATTCTGCCTTTGGATGTAGGTCGTTCCCGCATGAG
>JAWWLR010038630.1:0-10221 GCA_035041075.1 Acraspis erinacei | reverse complement strand
TTACAAAAACGTCTTTTTTTCTTATGGGAAATACGTGTTAAACTTCATGAGGCTTGCGGCACCTCTAAATATCATTTCCTTTCAAAACAAAAAAAATTGATTTATTTTTGTGTGCATTCGAACAAATTTCGGGGGTGTCTGCATAAAAATTAGAAAAAAAATTTTTTGGACCGCCCTAATGCAACAGTCAAGAAGAAAACCAATGGATTAAGAACATTGACTGAATCGCACGGTGACAAAACCTGCTCACTGATTAACGAGACCGCCTTCTAATAACCTTGCTATGCTTTCGTTGACTTTTCCGGGATACGGCGATTGACTTTCAAATAGAACAACTCTAAACGAAAATAAAAAATTTTTTTTAACAATTTTAATAACATCATTATCGTATGCATCTTTATGCTTCTAAATTGCAATTAGCGCTAATAACTCCATAACAATACAAATCACAATACAAATCTACGGTGTCAATTCTCTTCTCAGGTTTCTTGGTCAGTTTCAGGTCTGTTAGAATTGCAAAAATTCCGGAAGCGAATATCGAAAACCCAAGAAGAATCGAAATAAATACGAGTCTTTCCGAAAAACTGTTAGGCTTTCGAGTTACGGTGAATCCCAACATTGCTCTTAGTATCTCGAACAAAGCCCAAGCGTAATTTTGGAATTTCAATAAGGCAGTGATCATCTAGATAGTTAGCAGCACTAGGCCCAAATAAATCCATTTAGTCAAATAAAATGAAGAATAATTTTCATAATTTGCAACTGAAACTAAAGCACAATATTTTATTGTTCCAGTACTTACACTGATCTTGACTGATTCTCTGCAGTTGCTGACCATCCCTTCTTGATTAGTTATGAAGCAAATTTCATAGCGCCATAAAATTTTTTGTAATCCGGACGTTTTATTTTCTTCGTCACAACTCCATCGACCAAATTATTGCTCTTCAGATGGAACTTCTGATAATATAAAGTTCATTTTTTTGGAAAGTGCTCTTGCGATTGGATCATCTGGTTCCTTCTAGCGGGTGTCCTAAAAAATTTCGTTTCACGAAAAAGTTTGTTGGATGGTTAAGCAATCCAACTCTCATTTCGAATCCATTTAGATCCTGCAGCATGTTTGGAAATATCATCAAACATTTTGTTCGGACTTGATATCCTAATAATTGTATCAGGAACAACTCCGTTGATGCTGGAACTTTTAAATTTGTTTTCATCAATTTAATCGTGACAAACAACTCTGCAATTGCTTGACTTAGATTCAAACATTTTGCCAGTTTTTCCTTTGTTGAACTGATTATATTGCTGGAAAGATGTTGCTGGATTTTTCGAAAAGTATCTAGAATACAATCATGACTCTTCTTATGATCATCAACCATTAGTACTACTTGAAAGACATTAAAATCCTTCTTGACATATTTTACAAGATGACGAACCCATTTTTCATCATTGGAAACTTCTTGAGGATTAATTATAAAAACTAAAATTCCAAAAGTGGTCTTTAATATCGCACTTAGCAACATTTTCACCAATGACAAGGAAAAATATTGTAATACCTTCGCAACCAGCTTTTTCAATAGACTGAAGTCACGGTGAGTTTCCTTGGTAACCTGAGGTGCACACACTTTTTAAAGTAGTTTTTTAAATTTAATTTAATTATAATAATGGATTGGTATCGTTCTCTGAGCGCTAACTTCATTCTTATGCAGTGCAATTGTTTCAGAAGATGTTTTTTTATTATTATTCTTTAAATCTAGGACAAACTTTTTTGAAAAATTGTCATATAGATCTACTGGATTTAAACGTTCATATTTTGAAGCAGAATTCATTTTCTATTCGAAAAACTTTAGTAGTCAGTGTCTACTTATACATGCCTGGGACTAACTTGATAAATTAAAATTATTTTCAATGGTAATTTACATTTTTCAAATAGTAGCACAATAGATATATGCAATTTTTTAAATATTACAGCAAGATGTTAGAAATAATGTTATTTATTATTTAAGATACATTTTGCTAATCCTTTGAAGTCTGTGGAATTCATCTAATCCATGAAAATTCTCAAATATCCACAGAAGTCCATGAAAATCCTCAAATATGCTAAGAAGGCCATTGAAATTTTGCTTTCTATATTCCCTAAAGTTTTCTAGAAAGCCTACAAAAATCGCTTTCAATTTTCCGAAATCCTAACAAATTCTTCAAAAGCCCTTAATGAAGTTAAAATGTCCTTAAATTCTTGAAATATTTTAAAATGCATTAGCGATCAATTTTAGAAAATAGTAGAAATAGCGTCATATATTATTCAATCTGATCGAAAAGAAGTGATGTAACATAAATAACAAAACACTTCCTGAATTTCCGGAAATGAATGAATTTTTTTTAAATTGAGTTTAGGGTAATGCATGCTAGGTTACAATGTTTACTGTAAAATTACCATACATTTCAACAAATTTCCGCAAATTACTTTTCACACTTTTTTATAAGTTTCATTTCACTTTTTAGTTAGAAACAAATTTTATTTTATTTTATTTATTATTTTATAGTTAAAAAAAATGCGAACAAATCCTGATACGGAAAAAAGTAAAGGATGGAAAACATTATTTTTTGAAGGCCCAACAAGATTAATATAACAACTTTTTAAATCTCTTTGAAAAATAAAAATTTCTAATTTTGATCGGAGAAACAATAGTAAAAACAATAATTCCATTAACGGTCAAACCAAGCAAGAGACGAAAGAAGATGAATCAATGAAAATTGTGTCCCCAAAAAGATTTACAAATTTGCAATGAATCACTTTTTATAGGAAAAGTGGTTTTTGTTTTATTCATAAAAAACAACATTGAAAAAAAAGAAAATTAAATTTTTGGGCAAGCGACACAAGCTGCGAAAGAAATGAGTCAAAAGGGTATCAATCCAAAAATATCTAAAAATGTTTTTAAATTATTTTTTGATATGATAAGTATTTTTTAGTCGATTTACTTTTAATGATAAACAACGATTAAAAATAAAAAACTAATAAATTAATAAAAAACAATACAATACAAATACGTATGTTTCAATATCAATCGATATTATGACTTATAATTATAAGTTTATAATGTATTAAATGATATGTGTTGTAACGCGGTTAAGAATAAAATTTAAAGCAAAATAAGAAAAGAATAATAAAGCAATCATGATAAATACAGTTTTTACTTTATTTCGCAATATCTGAACAAGCAATCGCAAAACGAGATACATACGCAAACACAATATACAATTGATATAAAAGTATTGAAAATGATGTAGAAAATTTAATATTTTGGTCATCATTGAGTGCAAAGCACGAGATAGGTGGTGAGAATGTATTTGGTAAAGCAGAAAGAGCTTTAACAAAAGAGAATTCACAATCACCAAATTCCAATTTTACTTTACATTCTTACACCAAGTTACATCTTTGACCTTTAATGTCAAAAGTTCTGTGCATAAATTTAGGATTAATACAATCTCCGAGCGAGATAAGTAAATAATCGAGAGCGCAGTAATCAGAATTTTTTAGAATACAAATATGCTTTTTCTTTGCAATGAAATGATTTAGATTGTTAATTTTATATCCATCCTTAAATACGAGTATGCAAACATAGCGAAACATACTTGCTTCTAAAACTTTGCTCCGAGATCTTCGTGGGTATAAAGAATACCCTTTAATATACACTTCCTTGCGTACAAAATAATACAGATGTGTGAATGAGATTTTGAATATAATTCGCAATTATTTCACAAACGAAGACCACAATAGAAAGTATACATCCAAAATACAAAAAGAAAATCAACGTATTACGAACATTGACTGAATCAACCTCTTCCTCAATTTCCCGTTCATTTAACTCACTGGAAGGTCGCATAACCTGCTTCTCCCAATGATTGACGAGACCTGCTTCTAACAGCTTTTCTATAATTTCGTTCACTTTTCTCAGATAGGGTGATTTCGTCTCAAATTGGAAAACCTTAATCGAAAATGTTAACCTACTCTTGACAATTTTCATCACATCATTGTCAAATACATCTTTTTGCTTCTGAATTGCAATTTGCGCTATTGATTCCCTAAGAATGCAAGACACATTCCTGCTTGCCAGTAAAATATCTATACATTCTTTATCATTTTGGGAAACAATAGATTTATTTACTAATGCTGTAATTATGGATTCATTGAATAGAATCAGGACCACTGCATATCTTTCTTGCATCATTGGAGTAAGGTTTGATTTGATTAATTCCTCTGCATTTGAAATGCTTATATCCGGTTTCTTGGCCAGTTTTAAATCTGTTAAAAGCGCAAACACGTTGGAAGAGAAAATGGAAAACGCAATAAGAATCGAGATAAATACGATTCTTTCCTGGAAACTGTTAGGCTCTCGAGGTACGGTGAATCCTAGCATTTCTCTTAGTATTTCAAACCAAGCCCAAACGTCATTTTGGAATTTCAAGAGGCCAGTGATAATCCAGATAGTTAGAAGCACTATACAAAAGTAAATCCAGTTTGTTGAAGGCCACGAAGAATATTTCTTATCTTTTGTAACTGGGACTAAAGCACAGAGTTTTATTATTCCAGTGCTTAGACTGGCTTTGTTTGATTTTT
This sequence comes from Acraspis erinacei, assembly GCA_035041075.1. Classification (NCBI taxonomy): domain Eukaryota; kingdom Metazoa; phylum Arthropoda; class Insecta; order Hymenoptera; family Cynipidae; genus Acraspis; species Acraspis erinacei. Next base: position 5,609 of record JAWWLR010038630.1, on the reverse strand, counting down.
CACAGTTACTGATAATTCCTGCTTGGTTAGTAATGAACCGAATTTCATTGCGCCATAACATGTTTAGTAATCCCGTCGTTTCATTTACTGCATTACAACTTAAACGACCAAATGATTCCTCTCCAGATGGAACTTCTGATAATCTAAAGTTCATTTTTTTGGCAACTGCTTTTGCAGTTAGAGCATCTGGTCCAGAAACTTCTAACGGATGTCCTGAAGAATTCCGTTTAACTTTAACAAAGGGAGGATAATCAAAGGATCCAACCTTCATTTCGAATCCATTTAGATCCTGCAGCTTGTTTGGAAATAATTCAAGGTCTTCCTTATAGTTCTGTTTTGTGTATGTGTCATTAAACGGATTTAAGAAATGTAGGGTAGCAATCTGATGACGGTTCTGATATAATCCTGTGCGATTGATTCCATGTTCTGTGATCGCGATAATAGTCAAGTCCAAGAAATAGTTAGACCACATATATTCGAGTATGGCTCTATAACTCGGGTTTTCTTTCACTGCCAAGAAGATCATCAAGCAGTTTGGTCGGACTTGATATCCTAATAGTTGAATCAGGAAATCCGTTGATGCAAGAACTGGTATATTCACTTCTTTGATTTCAATCGTGATAAACAAATCCGCAGTTCCCAGACTTCGATTCGCAGATTTGGTCAGTTTTTGAGTTTTTGAACTAATTAGCTTGCTGGGAAGATGTTTCTGGATATTTCGTAGGATGTCTAAAGTAGAATCATGATTTTCCTTATAATTATCAACGATTATTACTGCTTGATAGGCTTTCCAATCTTTATTGACATACTTCACGAGATTACGAATCCATTTTGAATCGTTTGACACTTCTTGTGTATTAATGATAAAAATAAAAATGACAAAAATGGTCTTCAATATTGTGCTTTGCAGCATTATCGCAACGAAAGAGAAATAATCTTTGACTACCTTCGTTTCCACCCTGTCAGTAGACTGAATGCAAACCAAGTTTCCTTAGATACCTGGGACATACAAAAAGCGTTCTGTAATTATTTCAGTGTTTTTAATTTTCATTACATTATAATAATGGACTGGTGTCTTTTTATGTGCGATAATTACACGCTGAGGCCGCGTGACCATTCTGCCACCTTCTTAATGATTATTTTCTTTAAACTAGTTCAAGCCATTTTGAATGATTTTGATATCGATCAACTGAGACTGAAAAGTCATAATCCAAAGCGGAGTTTATATTGTTTTTGAAAAAATGTTTAACAGCATTTTTACTAATGCAGGCCTTTACCATTTTTTGGCCGTGCTTGATGTCCTGATAATTGAATCAGGAATTCCGTCCATACAGGAACTTGAAGGATTTGTTTCCATAAATTGAATCCTGATAACCACGATCGCAGTTGGCAGACTTCGATTCAAAGATTTGGTCAGTTTTTCATTTCTTGAATTGTGTATCTTTCTGGGAAGATGTTGCTGGAATTTTCGTATGAATTCGAAACTAGAATCATGACTTTTCGTATAATAATCAAGAGCTATTACTCCTTAAGAAATTTTTAAATCTTTCTAAAAAAATACTTCATAGGAGGGAAAATCCATTCTGAATCATTTAACAATTTTCGAGAATAAATGATAAAAATTAAAATTTCAAAAGTGATCTTCAATATTGCGCTTAGCAGCATTTTCACAGAAGAAGATATCGATCTTCTCCAGACATCTATTGGATATACTCTAATATTTTCTCAAATCCTAGAAAAATAACAAATCTCTTAAAATAAACCAAATTCTTAACAAATCTTTGAAATCCTTGATAAAAAATTGCAGTAGTGAATAATTTTATAAAATAGTAGAATTAATGTTATTTCGCAAAAATCGTATCTAACAAAAATTGTGCAACTATGCATTTCGAAGATCACGCAGTCATTGTAGTGGGAAATATGATTGGCCTTATATTAAAAATATAACACCTTCCAAAAGACAGGCTTTTGAAAAAAGATTCATCCTTCAATCTCTCAGTTAGCCTAGTAAACCTGTGGTTCGATCCCCAGCCGAGCGATGGATATTTTTTCAGAAAAAAATTCGAATTGAAAAATTATTTCATTTACTAAATAAAAAATGTTTCAAAATATTTCAAAATTGAACAGCTTTGTTAAAAAATCATTCCTTTTTTAAGATTCATTATTTTGGTCAAGAAATTATATCGTTCATTGAAAATTAAAGTTTTTCCTAAGAATCCATATTTTCGGTTTGGAATTTCAATGGTGAATTTTTTTATTTAAATAGTAACTTTTTTCTGAAAAATTAACTTTTTTGTTCGAAAATTTAACAACTTGTTTCAAAATTCATATATTTTGTTTGGATTTTTTTACTATGAAGTTCAATTATATGATTCTAAACTCAACCATTTATTTCAAAAATAATTCTGTTTTTCTTCCAAAATAAAACTTCTTGATTGTAACATTATCTTTCTTGCATAAAAATAAACTTATGTTTGAATCCGTCTTTTTGGTTAGAAAATTTTTGGCATAAAATATATTTTGTCTTAAATTAAAATTTCAATTTTTCGGTCGAAAGTTGATCTTCATTGTTGAAGATTCATTATTATAGTCTAAGAAATTATCATTAATCTTGACGAAGAAAACTTTGTTAAGGATTTGTATTTTTCTATGTGAAATTTTTTATTTTACCTATCAGTCCATTTCTTGTGGTAAAAATCTGACTACTTTTTTTAAAGCTTTTTTTTAAAATTATTTCATTTACTGATAATATATTTTTTTATTTATACATTGGATTATATGTTTGAAAATTCTTCTTTTTTGAAAGGAAATTAATTTTCTTTCGAAATTTGTTTTTCGTTTTTTGAATTCGACCTTTTGAGACTTTTTCAAGAAAAAATGGGTGAGTCGAATTTTTTTTCATATTTCTGTTTTTAATCATAATGAAACAAGTATTATTTTTTTTCAATTTAAAAGTTCGTTTAAAACGAAAAAGTATGCTTTTCTTAAACAGGCAGGACGCAGTTGAATGCTGTTTCATTTTTTGAAAACATTCGACTTTTTTTTTAAATGCGACCTATCAAAATTTTTTTAAATTCCAAAAGTTTGCTATAATAATTCCAAATTAAATTTTGAAAAATTATTGATTCTATACTTAAGTTATACAGTCTCAAATACAAAGTCTTAATTTTTCGGTAATTTCAAGTGGAAGATAATCAAAATGAATATTCTTAATTTTAAGAAGTAATGAAAAATAAAAGCTTCCCTCATTCATAAATAATAGAAATTGGCACAAGCTGAATAAGCATTGTTAATAAATTGTTTTAGCTTTAAATTTTATTCTGATTGTGGAAATAAATTTCTAAATTATTAAAAAATATTTAATTTATATTACTAAATAAATAATTATAATTACTTCAGTTATTCGGTATCTGATAATGTTTTTTCCGTTTCTTTTTAGTAAAAGAATCGAATCCGAAATTACGAAAAAATAGAACCAGACAATAAATAGTGACTTGCAACTTTATTTTCTAAAAATATCATTCTTACATTCTTCTACTCACGTATTGATGTTTATCGAAAAATACTTCGTATCGCCCAAAAGTAGCGTATTTAGATATACAGAAGTTTTTGAAAGATTGAAAACTAATTAAAGACTAGAAAAAATTTGAAACATTTTAAACAAAATTTAGGTTCAAGAGCCTAAAATATTTTTTGCAATATCCCCAATAAAAAATTCAACGATTTTTATTCTTAAAAAATATATAAAATGATTGCAAAACATTTCCTAATTGTGTAAAAAATAATTTGGAAGATTTAAAGCCAAGTAATTTTTAATCATATACATTTTTTTAATAAAAATAAAATGCGGATTTTTTAATTGTTAGAAATAAAACAAAAAGCTTTTTAAATTGAATGTTCATAAGAATTTTGAAACGGTTCCAGGAAATAAAATTTTTCTGCTAATATTTCCAGAAAAATAAAAAAATTACGTTTTAGTTAAAAAACAATTTTAGTAACATATTTTTGTCTCGTCGATATTTTTGATGAGATTTAACTTTTGTTAAATAAATATTTTAGTCAAATAAAATACTCGTTTTAAGATAATAAGAAAAGTTTAATATTCAGCGAAATAATATAATACATATAATTAACATTGATACTTATATTATAATTCAAAATGAAATCAATATTTCATTAAATAATGTAACTAATTAATAAAAAAACACACTTACTATTACAGGTAGGCTAAACTGCTAAAGAGTCGAAAATTGCAAGTTAAAAGTTAGTTTTTTCCAGGAAATTTATCCTAAACTTTTTAGAAAAGATCCCCCTTTATGCTGAAAAATTGTCTTTTGGATATCAAAAATATCAAAATAGTCACCAAAATACTTGAATTTTTAACAAAAATAGTTGAATTCTTAACCCACAATGTTGAGTTTTGCACAGTGAGGGTCAATTCTCTATCCAGAAACAAATTTTCAACAAAACAGTTTCAGCTTCTACCAAACAGATGAATTTTTAACAAACAAAGTTAGTTTTCTAGCTGAAAACACAAATTATCAAAAAAATAAATACATTTTCAAGGAATCTATTGAATTTTGAACATAAAAAGTGAATCATCACAAAAAATTTAAATTTTTAAACCGGAAATATAATTTTTCAACAAAAAATTTAATTTTCTACAAAATAGTTCAATTTCCTTCCGAATAGTTGAAGTAATATAAAATCGTTGACCTCTTAACCGAAAATATTAATTTTTAAAGAAAAAAACATTGCAACCAATTTGTTGAAGTTTAAAGCCTAAAGATGAAACTTTCTACAAACTAGTTCAATTTTCAACAGAAAAAATGTATTTTTAACTTAAATGATAAAACTTCAATCGAAAGAGAACAAATTTTTTAAACAAAGCATGATCATCAATACATAGGAGAGAGTTGTCCTAAGTCGGCACTCTCGCATTTCTCAGAGATGGCGCGCGTGTGAGTTTGACCCGTTTTTCGTATGACAGGTTGGTACAACTGGACGTAATTTACGCAAACAGTTGTAACTTTATTATTTTCTTATAAGCGTGAACAAGGTATAAAGCAGGTATATGTTTATAAAGATTTTAAAAATGGAATTCGGATTTGTTTCGTGTACGTAATAATATGAAATGTGTAAACAATCGTAATGGTCCTGAGTCGGCACTAAAAAAATTGTCCTTAGTCGGCACATTTTTTGTTGTTGCTTTTATTGTAATTTGTTGGGTATTTTATTGGGTTGTTCTTCAATTCCATGTCACTCGTGTCTTCTTGTTTTTTTTTTGCTCAAAAGGACATAGAATTTGTTGATAAGGGATTATGGTACCTAACCAAAGACAATGAAACGCCATCAACACTTGTTTCCCCTCGGTTTTCGACAAAATTGACCTTGGACCTCGCTGTCAAGGTTATTTCAAGTTCACTATAATTTTTTGAAATGGGAACACCCTATTTTGACAACGGCAATCGAAAGAGCGGGAAATTTTACGTTCAGATATGCATTAAGGTCTAAGGTCAAGGTCACCTGTAAAAGGTCGTATGAAGGTCAAATTGTACTTGCAGGTAAATCTATGATGTAAATCTATCTATTTATGGTAGGACTTTAAT
>JAWWLR010038614.1:0-10222 GCA_035041075.1 Acraspis erinacei | reverse complement strand
AAACTGTTCAAATCATGCATTTGTTTATAATAATTGTTAATAAATTTAACAAATTATATCGGATACCACATTTTCATAAGCCATCATATTGGCTATTTTTTGCAAATATTTGTTTATAACAAATAACTTAAATTATCAACAAATTTTTTTTCTTCCGCTGACCCTTTTGCATCAAACCTGAGGTCTGATGCCACTGAGAAAAATTTTCACAGCGAATTAAGATTTTTTTTTAATTCAGCATTTTTTTCGCTATTTGCAGCTCTATAAAAATTTAAAAATCAGCCTCGGCAGATTTATTAAGAATTTAATGCTGAATTTTATCAACAACAAAAAAATTGAAAATCAATGAAGGATTGTGACCTACAGGTTATTTTGAACATCGGTTTTTCATTTCGGCCCACTGTGCATTGTTGCGATTTCCCTTTGACCCAGGTCCACATTAATCTTTCGCTGTTGGTTATAGGGCATCATTTTCTTTACCTTGCTCACCAGGCCTTGAGCGAATCTCTCATTAGCTTCCAGATATGCACTCCAAAAGCATTCCCTCCGCTTCTCTGTACCTGAATTAAGTTCTGGTTATTTGAGAAAAGTAAAAGTTTGCTCTTTTGACAAGACTGTTCTTCTACATTTCTGGAAAAGTTTCCGTGAATTTTCTTGTCAAGTAGCTCTTAGCGGAATTTTTAACCTCTGCTTTCTTCACTTTGGCTTTCAGAAAAGAAGCCTCTAGTTATAGAAATTCAGTTTCCTCCTTTCGGATGTTAAAATTCAGGCCAAGGTTCCCGGCCACCTGTTCTGCGGCTTTGTAAAGGAACGCTTTTTTGCAAATCATCTCGTGGCTCCGAGCCTTTTTAGGAGAGAGTCTCTACCATTTGCAGCGATTTAAACTGTACTTAGAACAATTCGATTATGAAGACACTGGAGATTCGGAAGTCCGCGTCCGCCCTGACGGCGTAAAATGTATAATTGCGGAACAGAGGAATTGATATGCAAGCTCTTATGCATATGCACGCTCCTACGTGTGGCGATGTCAAGGGCCGTAAGCTTGTTCTTCGTCCATTGAATCACCCCAAACAAGTAGAGTGGAACCGGGACGACAAGCATGTTAGTCGCAGATACTTGCATGCTTGCTACTGTATTGGAGAGATTCCTTCACTGATTTTGCACCCTGAACGCGGCTTTGAGGCACGCCCAGGTACGTATAGGTCTCTTCATTGTCAAGATGTCTAATAATACTTATATCTGTAAGCTCAGTGTCCTCGGGAACGCCCATAATATTTCTGTTCTTCAGATGTATTGTTTCTCATTAGTCCAATCAAAAGTCCAAACCATAGATCTTTAGGTCTCATGGTGTCACGCTGAAGGACGCCTCTATGGAAGGTGCGTTGTTCGTTGTCACTCGATATTTTTCAGTTTAAATAGTAAATATAGCTTTCCAAAGTGGTTTCTATCTTTCTATGCATTTCACTCCCGTGGATGAGCCATCAAGCGTTCCAGCAGGCAGATGATAAGTCTATGAGAGATTCAATCGAAAGCTTTCTGGTAGTCAATCCAGGCCATTGACAGGAAGCGTTGATGGGCTCATGCGTCTTTGCAGAGGTACATGTCAATTTGCAGGTTCTCTCGGCATCTTGCCACACCTTTTTTCGAGCTACGTTGTTCGTACATCTCTCTTCACAGAGTTTCATATATTTTAACAATCCTGTAGTTTAGAGCCACTGTAAAAATCTTATACAGTGTGTTGTAACAAGTTATTGGCCTGTAATTCTCTGGGTTGGACAAGTTGCTCTTCTTCGGTAGGAATATAGTGCGTCCTAACAATAGCCACTGCGGAATGAGCTTTTCCGCCTTTAAAGATGAGATGAATATGCGGGCCAGATGCTGGCCTATAAAAGTAAACTTCTTCCACCAGAAGTTCTTGATACAATTTGGTCCTGCGGCCTAAACGTTTTTCGAACCCCTCAATTTTTTTCACCTCTGCAACAGTGATTGATGGACATTCCTCTTCATATGTTACAAGGTTGTAGCAAAACTGCTTCAAGCGGATTATATTATCAGTATTTTCTTTCAACTCCAATGTTTTCGGGATCTTGTATAACTCTCTCCAAAAAGTATCTACCCCGTTGGGCTTGGGTGGATTTTTGACAGAAACAACAGGAACATTAAATAGGCGCGATGGGTCAGCAAGAAACTGTTAATTCTCCGTAATCCATCTTTTACTCTTATCTTTTGCTCTAATTACGTCAGATAACACCCGTATTTTGTCAACAATATGTTTCTTGATTGTCAGCAGCTTTGACTTATTCCTTCATATCCACACACCCCAAACCCAAACACCAAAAATCTACACAACCTAAATTGACCAACTTCAAGCCCATGAAACACAAACATACACACTCCAACCTTGCACACCTGAAACCTACTTACCCCTAACCCTCGAACCCCAAATTCATTTACACTAAACCCTCAAATTGCAAGGCCATAAACTACTACCCACGCACTCCAAACTCACACTGACTAGATCTACACAACCCGAACCCTTAAACCCTAAACCTTTGAATTCCCAGCTCGCAGACCTCAATCCTACACACTGCATACTCACATACCTCAAATCCGCATACCCTAATTCTAGAACCCCTAAACCCTTACACTCTAACCCCAAATAACCCAAACTCACCATAACGAAAATCACGAATCCCAACCCTACAAACTCGCGAACCTCAAGCCAAAATAATACACCCGGAACACCAAGCTTAATCCCACAAATCTCAAACCCAAAAATCGTATGCCTTGAAACCATCTCTTATCTGTATTACTCTTGTTGAATAGATTGAAAATAGGGTATTAGTTTTCTGTCGTAAAATTTAAGCTATGTACATAACAATATTTTGTCTCCGCAGTATAACGTATGAGTTGATCATCAATTGCTTGTTTATCGTCCATAGTGAAAGCTAAACGTCAGTCTCTTGTTTTCTGTTCTGTCAGTGAGTTAGCAGTTTTATTTCCCTGTTGATATAAAAATTATTTTTCTCTTATTTGTATTATTCTTGTTGAATTGGTTGAAAATAGAGTATTAGTTTTCTGTTCGATGATTGGTTCCTTGACTCCTCAACAAAAAGCTTTAAAGCAGTTCTGTTGCATAAAGGTAATAAAAACGCATCACTTCCTGTAGCATATTCCAGAAGTTTGAAAGAGGGCCACTATGATATTCAATTTTTGATTTTTAAAATAAAATATGGTGAACATAACTGGCAAATATGTGGCGATTTGAAAATAATAACCATAATTCTTGAACAACAAAATAGGTTTGTTATATTTCCTTGTTTTCTATGTGAATGGGATAGTCGTGAGATTAAAAATCATAATGTAAAAAAAGATTGGGTAATCCGGCAAATTTTGGTACCCGATTAAAGAAATCTTTTTAATGATCCTTTAGTAAATAGTTCAAGAAAACTTTTACTAACATTACATATAAAAGTAGGTTTGATTATACAATTTATTAGAGCTATGAAAGATTAGGTGGGCCACGGATAGGAACTCTTCTAAAAGACAAAGGGTTTCAAAACAAAATGAGGACTCTTAACATTGCTGCTTGGAAAGGTTTAAGAAATGTTGTTTCTAAATTTTTGGGCAATAATAAGGATCCAAATTACAAAGAAGCTATTCATGAAATGCTGGATGTATACAAAAATTTGGGAGCAAGGTGAACGATCTCATCAGGATCTCACGGTTATGGAACAAAGATATCAGGGTGTTTGAAACAAACATATTATGGCAGATTACTGCTGGAGTCTCAGACGTGAAACTAAAGGAGAACATAAACAAAACCCGATGCTAAGATCTTTTGAACATAAAAAAACACGTTATTATGAGAAAAAAGGATAAAAATTTGAGAAAATTTGTCGTGAGAGGCAAAGGGGACTCACGTTAAACAAGCTCATGATTTGTGGGCAGCGAAATCATTCGGCCCTGCCTTGGACTTATCACAATAGCAGAGGGCTGAAACCCCGGATCCTAGTCTTATCACGACCGTCACCCAAACCGATTACTCATCCCTCTTCTTAACGAGGGTGCCCTCTAGCGACTGTCGTGTGCTTCCCATGCAGGATACTTCCTGCTCTGAGGTTAGGAATACTGATATAATGGCTATGACTTCTTGCCCATGTAGAGCAGTGACTATGCAAACTCTCCATAACCTGATGGCAACTGTGTTAGGTAAAACGTCTGTTGACCGCGGACCCGCTTTGACCGTGAACGGATTTGGTCACAGTCGCTGCCCGGTGATCCTTATCGTCCCCTGGAACACCTCTGCGCCCGTCAAGGAACTTCTGAGGCTTTGCTCTAGCGAGCATATCTATGGGTATGCCTCCGGAATCACAGATTCACGATTGGGCAATCGTGAATCGCTATGAAACACAACACTATACTATTAAATCTATCAAATTTCTAAAAACGAGACGGAAGAAGGAAATTCAACATTGTTTCCGAACAAAACAACTAAGTCCCATCGGATCACGGGCGAAATTCAGACAAAGTCACAGCGATGATTTTGACGACTCTTTCTGGGCTTTTGTTAACGAAATTGCTCAGTCAGGTGTAAAAAAATAGAAAGGGCCTTAAGCTAATAATAATCAGAATCAATCTTCTGACAGTAGGATAATGTTATTTTTTTCTTAATATTATTATCATGGGACTCACAATCAATTATCCAATCTTGAGTTAAGGTCGGATAGTGCTGTAAAGGTTTCGATTCTGTATTACAGTCGAAAAAAATTCAGCAATTCAAGCATTTTGATTGTGTTTCATGATTTGCTAAGAAACTAGCGGTAGGCCACGCCCCGCTTTTAAGGGATCGGGTCATCAGGCTTCTTCAGAAAAAGGAGTCCTCAAAACTAGATAGAGAAAAAGAGTTTTCAAAACTAACCCCGACCGAAATTATAAAGCAGTTGCGAGACACTGCAGAAGCGGCTCAGGACTCTGAAAAAAATGTTCCAAAGATTTAGTGAGACTACAGTGGGAATCCCGAATCTCACTTTGAGCACTGTTACTGCGACGGTTAGTGACAGTGGCATCTCGATTTTTACCACGGTCGGGTCCACAACTGACAACTTTAACTCTACTTCTAGATACCGTATGTCGACTCACGAAGATGAGTTCATCGTGCGAGGCACGTATTAGGACATCTAATCAGAAATATACCCTCCAGAATTGGGAATATAATACTATATATGAGTTTCCAATCGGGAACATTCCTGTTAGGGAGAACAGGGCTAATTACGGGCGCGTACCGGGCGCAATAACCATCTCACGTAAGTTAGGCGCAATACCAAACACAATAGGGACCGGACGAGCGGTAGAGTCACAGTAGGATGGTCCCAGTGTTGGTGATCAGGTTGCGTTTAGTGGCTGATATAAAACGGGGCTCAAGGCTAGTAAGAAGGCACCCAGAAATAACCACCCAGAGATTCATCAAAAGCAAAAGGATCATCTAGAGTGTAATCACCCGATGGAAACCGAAAGTCCAGGATTGAACCTGAGCAGGGGCGACGCTTTTTTAACTTCAAGGGTGATGATCATTATTGGCAGAGGTACCTAACTAAGCGCCATACATTTTTTCACAACTGCGACAAGGCAGATCAAGTCAAGAGCAGTTGTGATTCGGTTTATTGCCAGGGAAACCAATAGGGGAGAACAAACTTCGATTAGATGCTGCTCGCTTTCACCCTAAGCAGACCCAAGTTTAGACAATTCAACCGGACAGATCTTGGCTTAATTCTAAGACACGAATTAAATAAACAAAGACAACATATTCTGTGAATAACAAGGCTGATTCAAAAACGAAGCATCGTCAGCGCAGCTCATTCAATAAGTCGCCGGGGCATGCTTCCATAGACGCAGCTATAAATGAGCTGAGCCGAGTTAGAATAGAATTTTTAGGAGTAGTGGACAACTCTTACAAACCTAACCTAACTTTATAATTCGAGGACGACTCTGATCAATCTCTTCAGGACTCAGAACAGTCGGAGATCAATGAAAAACAGGTCGTGAACGATCTGGAAGGAGGAGTTGGAGATCCGAGTGCATCGTTCAACCCTAAGCTATGTAGAGGTAAAGCTGCATGACAAATGTAAAGCTGCATGCAAGGCAAATGTAGCCAATATTAAGGATCCCTTTGAGGATCAAATTATGAGTCGATGGGGAACACCGGAAGTGTTCCCCAAACGATGTGCACTTGAGAGAGTTAATGGTCGCATTCAATAAGTATGTGTACTATACGATGTTCTCCGGAATTTTTAAATATGGGGCGGGAGCCCAAGACTAGGAACCTTCTTCGACGTACCGTTAAGGGGGAGGCAGAGTTGCTACCACCTGATGCTGAAGGTTGAGCAACTAGGATGTCGAGGCTCACTTACTTAAAAGACCTAATTACTAAACATCAAGATCAAGCATTTCTGAGACAATCCAAGTACGATAATCGGGGGCGCAGAGATGTTTACTTCAAAGCAGGAGATCTAGTAAGGAAGGAAGCCCACTTCTATCCCGAAAGAGCCAGATTGTCTCGAGTAAGTTGGGGAAAACATTTGAAGGGCCGTCGTATTCATAAAGGTTTGCTCACCTGGTGCTTAAGATTTTGTATCCCAAAAGAATGGTCTGAACGAGAGATAGCGTGTATTTTGGATGTTCAAATATGAGGAACCCGATGACTCTGCGGATCATGAACTTACGCCAGAGGAGGCTGCAGATTTGGACCGGACACTTCTTGAGATACAGGATTTAGATGTGGCAGGGGAACCGACCGCACAGGGGGAACCGGATGACAAAATGGTTTCAGTCGCGGTAACTAACCGTAAACGGCCTTCTACGTGCGAGTTCGACTAGCGCCCGAGCTATAAGAGGCTATGGAACCGCTCCTACTCATACTTACAATAATTACTTTAGGTTCAGTATTTAGCATTGCTTCAAACGACAAGCGTTGTGCTAAATACGGCTCCAAGGAACATAAGTTCAACCAGTCCCCGAAACTCCAAAAACACTGAGTTGGGGTCCTCTCCCGTACTTAAATATCAATTACAGGCAAGGTTTCCGACCCTTACTGGGTTAGTCTAATGCGATAAGTCATGCATAATTATGTGGTCAAGTAAAATTAAGTCTTGGGGAAATTAAATAATGAGATTGAGGAATGAGCTAATGAATTACATGCAATACGTAGCTCTAATGTTAAGTCGCCTTCATACTTTTTTTTAAGAATGTTTGAAGGTATATGTGTGCAACGCATGGTTTACGCGCAAAATTTGTACTACGCGTCCATATATCCAGACTTTTTCTTGGGCGTTAAATCGTTATTAACAATTACTCACAGGACGATTGAAAGGTATGTTTTTCAATGCGCCTTCGTAGATTTACTTGTGCGTGTTCAGATTCAGTGCGGTGGGAGCCATGGCCAAGCTAGGGATTTAGGTTAACTTTTCCATTTATCAAGTATGATGGGGGCTATTGTAGAATAAAAACTCTTTTGCAGTGTCGGTTCAGTAGTGAGAGTATTATTATTACGATTATCTCAGATGGTGGCGACCTTAATTGAACTTTCATGTCAGTCGTGGACCACCATGCGGCAAGGTCGTTAATTCACAAATCACATTGCTAGATCATATTACTCGGGAGTTTATTCACAGGCGATATTTCACTAACGAAAAAGGTTTTCGATCGAATTGTATTTGTTGGAAATGGGATTGATCAGATAAATGATAAAGGGCATACAATTTAAAAAACCTTTGAGTCTATGCGGTAGAGAGTTTTTTCTTACTGATTCTAGGCATAAAATAAAAAGTTTCAAGTCTGTGCTGTAGGAAGCTTTGGTTCTCGATCATCCATGATAGGGGTACCCTTGAATGACCTTTCATGTCATAAATAGGCCATCATCTTGAAAGTTCATTAGTAGGTAAATCTTAGCATATAAATTCGTAAAATATCCTGCTACACACCAGTCTTTCGCACATTGAGTTTGGTTTTCCAGTGGCAGAGGTTTTGAGGAGGTAGTCCAGGGAGGTTTTGGCTGGCATATTCTCTTCGAGTGAGTATCACGTAAGGTAACATCTAAAGTATATGCGTCCCATCCTTCTTGACCACTTGGCATAGAGCGCATATAAGTGTGGGCCCTCCAGCGAACCGAACTGCGCGACGACTTAGTGTTAATTTTTTCTTTTGTAGAGCTCAGATCAATACGCTTAAGCCCTGCAATGATCCTTAACCAGCGTGCAGGCCAGCCTGTAGGTGGGGCAGGTGGAATTGTAATACGAACTAATTTATATCTTATAGAGAGGATGACAAAATGATGCGACCTATATGATACCTTGGCGACTATAATACACTACTAAGTAGTTACCATGGATCAAAGTTCGACGTACTCGCCAGCCAATGGAGCCGAAGGATTAGCTTCTGAATTATATGCAGAGGTACTCAGAGGCATTCAGTGAAAATCCTTTGCACGCTTTCTGCACCGTCTATCTGTAAGGCTCATACAGTATATTTTGATTGACTATTCTGATTGAATTTATTGCATATTCGGATTCTTTGGATAAAAATTGCGTATGATTTGTCTAAAACATTTTGCTCGTTTTGTGATAGATGGCACTGTAATCGACGAAATTCAATTTTTCTTAATTTTACTGTTACTGAGAATGCACGCTTACAATTCTGCAATACTCGAAATTAGTCTTAAAACAAGCTACTACTTTTAGAGTAACCAAGAAATAACGACGTGGACGTAGCAGTTTTATGTTCCCTTCGGCGTGCTTGATTAACTTGAGTCCCCTTGCCTCTCAAGATTTGGGGTGCTTGATTAGCGTCTCGCCTCTGATGATTCTGGGTACTCAGGGAAACATCTATTAATTAAAGTAAGTGCTCAAAATGATGACTTTCGGCTTCAACGTACTTATTAATCCGTAATTCAAATGAATTTACACAACAGAGAAGTATAGCTTCTTGAATTTTTCAGCTCATGCACTTGTAATTCGGTCAAAAATATTCTCACGTATTTTACATTGTGTATTTCAGATAGCACCATAAAAAGAAATCGGTGAAGTAAGATCTGGCGATCTTGCAGGCCAATTAATCGGACCGACTTTACCAATCCAGCGACTTCTCCGTTGTTTAAATTCATTTGAATTACGGACAGCAGTCTCCATTGTACATTCGAGACTTTATATCGTTCTTTAGAATTTCAAAAAGCGAACAATATTCGTTCGATATTCTAGTTCGGAGGTCAAAAATATTTTTAGCTCAGCTCTATCGTTTTCCCGTGTACCAACGATACTATGGAGCAAATTATTAATAGTTGTTGGGAAGTGGCTCAGGGAGAATATACGCCGAGACTTAATAAAGTGACGGCCATTTCACATGAAAAAATGCCCTAAACCTAGGACTTTTAAGAGAATAGATGCCTTTATAAATATGTATGCCATTGCCTGTTTTGGAAAACGCAGATAACATTTTATATTGGTATCTTACAATCGAGACGAATCATTATATCCAATCCCACTGATCTAACATCGCGATGCGAAAGAAAAAAGGGGGAAGAGTCTGGATCATTGAAATTTCTTGTGCACTTAACAATAATTTGTAGGCGACCTATAAAACCTATAGGGGCAACGTGCACGCGAGATGAATTTAATATCTTGAGCATTAGGAACATTGGGCTCCTAGTTTTATACCTACAAAATAATCGCAAGATATTTTTAAAATCTCATCATTAGTTAACTTAGCTTATTTTTAGCCCGTAGCTGATTATGAAAAATCAGTCCCATCTGAGAACAAGTTAAAAAACATAACAATAATCATCAAGATTAGCGTTAGTGAATCGCCGTAGCATTTTCAAACAAAAAGGAGGTCCAAAGAAATACATGAATCATCAAACAAATAGTTTAATTTTTAACTAAGAAAGATAAGTTTACAAATCAAAATGGAACAGTTAAATTTGATTTTAAAAATAATAACTAAAAAAAGAATTATCCATCAGTTCAATTTAACGAAAAGGGACGACTTTTTAACAAAATAGTTGAATCCTTAAGCAAACAGATGAATTTTCGACGAACAAGAATAATTTTCTACCTAAATTGATGCATTAAAAAAAATAGTTATATAACTTGTTTTTTCTTTTATGATCCATCGCAAAGAATACGGTGAACTTTAAAAGTACAGTCTGTGACGGAATCAATACGACGATCCG
>JAWWLR010038592.1:0-10223 GCA_035041075.1 Acraspis erinacei | reverse complement strand
AACGCCCACCCCCTCTCTCTTTCTCTCTCTCTCGATTGCTATCTTTTTCTCCATCTTTCGTTCTCGAACTCAAACTGAGTGTCTGACCGTGTTAGCAGTGTATAGCTGCACGCGCTCGTATACATATATAGCAAAGTATAGCGGCATGAGATCTTCTTGAATGTTGTGGTTCGTGCAAGTGTTAAATGCTTTCAAAACAATTAATTATTCATTTTGAACCTACTCATAAATCTTCTAATAAAATAATATTTGAACTATTTTTTTATGTTCAAAGTGTTTAAAAAAAACCGTTTCAATTTACATCATTTGAAGTTATCACTTCTTCTCAGCATCTCACGACGACTCGCGCGTTTTTTATTTAAAGTTCAGTGTATTTCCTTTTCCAAATTGTTCAAATGAAAATATTTCTTTTTACCTCGATCTATAAAAAGTTAAACCTATCTGGTGCATGCAAACTTTTAAAGTGTAATATCAGTCAATTTTTTGGGGCACATGCATATTCCGTAAATTTATGTTAATATAAATTTCATTTTGCCGAAAACGAACTTTCTATAAGCAATCCAACATTCATATTAATCTGAAATTTCATTTAATACACTTTTTGTTTGTTTATTTTGAAAACCTCTGAAGCCGAAAATCAAGTTTTAGCGATTTCGTTAATCGAAAATACTAAGAAAAAATTGCTTTTGGGCCAAAAGACGTGAAATTTATTAAGAAGCCTTAACATGGAATTATAATTCTTAAAAAGTCATTACAAATTTTATTTAACTATTTTTAATAGCACTTGTGATTTTTGTTTGAATGATCAAAAACCCTATTTAAAAATCGAAAATTTAAATTCTGAGCCAAACGACGCGAAGTACAGGAAACATAAATTTTATGAAAATAATAACTTATAAAATTTTCTACAAAGTTTCATTCAAATTTTTTTTTATAGGACCTAAAATACGAGAAAAAGTTTGAGATGGAATATCAGATATAAAAAATCCTAAGCAATTTTTTTTTAATTTTTCGATAGAACGTGCAGCTTTAAATTATTTATCGGAATTGATGTATTAAAATCGAAAATTGTGAAAGTGTAAAAAAAGACTCGGAGAGCTTTTGTTTTATCCATCAACAAATTTTTATAAAAATTATACTCTATTTGGTTTAAAATATTCGAATTTTTTCTTCAAATGTATCCTTTTTTAGTTAAAAAATAATCTTGTGGGTTGAAACTTCATCATTTTAGTTGAAAAGTTATCTCTTTGCTTGAAATTTCTATTTTTTGTCCCTAAATAATTTTTTTAACTAAAAATGTAAGTATTTAATTTTTCCTAAAAACTGATCTTTTTACTTATAAGTTGAAATCTGGACTATTTGGTTCAAAATTTGACTTTCTTGTCAGAAAATTAATCACCGTTTGGTTGAAAATTCAAATAGTTTGCTAAAAATTAATTTTGTTTGTTTGTTGAAGAATTATAATTTGAGTTGTAAATTTATTTCTTTGGTAGAATAGTGAACTGTTTAGTTAAACATATTTTTTTCCACTACTAATTTAAGTATTTCATTTATAGTTAAAAATTAATGTTGTTATATTTTTTTCAAAATTGAACTATTTTGTCGAATTTTTTTCTGTAGAAAATTAAACCTTTCTTAACTATTTTTTGTTTTGCATTTTCTAATTTTCAGCACTATTTTCTTGAAATGTCTTTCTTTTTAAATTATAATATTTGATCGAAAATTCTTTTTTTCTTTTGTAGAAAATTAAACCTCTTTATTGAGAATTCTTTTTTTTTGCTTCAAAACTTGGCTAATTTAAGTTGAAGCTTAATTTCTCTAGTTAAAAAATAATCACAAATTAGTTATTTTTTGGGTTTCATAGCCATAGTTTTGGTGGAGTGTCCGTCCGATCGTTCATCTGCCCTTCGGTCGTACTTATTTCCAAGGGGGGGGGGATTAGGGGAAGGGAATGTAGCGGGAGTAGGGGGAGGGAAGTATGAGAGCGTAATGTTTAAACAACTAAATTACCTTTTTTCGAAAAAAATAATTTCAAGCAATAGTTTTTTGAACTTTTTTTCTAAATTTTAAAATAGAACAAAAAATGTTACTTGTTAAATTTTTTTTAACTTCTTGTTAGATATTCATCATATAATGAGTATGTCGCTGTCTGTCTGTCCTTCTAGTCGCTATCGTTATTTTCGTAGTCGTCATTGTAGTCTGTAAAATAAAACTAATATTTTTTGCGTTTTCCTTAAAACTATCAATTTTAGATCAAAACCGCTTCAATTTTGTTGTGTAGAAAAATGGCGTTTTTAACTTTTTTATAAACCTAAAACTTCAAAAACTGTAATATCCGAGAAAAATATTTCCTTATACTTTTCTTTTAGAAGAAAGCACTTTATAATTCTTTTCTAAAATTACTTATATACGACTACCTAAAACAGGAAATCCTTGGTCAGAAATCTCTTATCACTGAATAAATATAAATGCTCATAAGAAATGTTATGTTGATCTAGTAAATTAAAAATTTTATATTTATTATTATTATTATTGCCTTACACAGCTTATATTTAGAATTTCTAAAGTTGAATCATTTTTCAATTTTACATCTGATAAATCTAATTCTCATTTCTCATTTTCAGAAATGAGAAAATATGATCCTCATAAAGCAGGAAATATTTATAACAATAATAGAGTAAAAAACAAATAACAAATTCCGAGCAGGTGACCACTCGACTTTTGAATGTAACACAGGTTTCATGGATATGAAAGATTTCATAAATATTTCTTAAGATTTCGCAAAAATATCAAAGAATTCGAAAATTTAATACAGACTTCGCAAAGATTTTTAGACGTTTCTTAATATTTCAAGGATTTAAATAATTGAAAAAATTGAAAAATATTTCAAAATATTTCAAAGATATCTCAAATATTTCGAAATATTTCGCAAATACCTCAAAGACGTCGAAAATCGAAAGAAGATTTTGATAAAGATTTTAAACATTTTGATGATTTCTATAATTTTAAACGATGTGAAAAGATTTCACAACATTTCCAAAAAACTTCGATTATTTAAAAGATTTCGGAAATATCTTACAAATTTCGAAAATGTAACAAAGGTTTTAAAGATTTCCAAAGTTTGAAAAGCTTTTAAAAGGTTTCAAAAGGTTTCTCAAAGATTTCGAAAGGTTTCACACATTTCGAAAGATTTTGTAAAGTTCTCAAATATTTCAACAATGTGAGAACTATTTTGGAAGGATTTTACAAATATTTCGAACATTTCTAGGATTTAATCAATTTCAAATGTTTTTAAGAGGTTTCAAAATATTTCAAAATACTTCATAAGGATTTCAAATATTTCGAAATTTTTCGCAATGACCTTAAAGATTTCGAAATTTTAACAAAGACTTTGCGAAGATTTTTCAAAGATTTCCAAACATTTCACAAAGATTTTGAAACATTTCGTAAAGATCTAAAACATTTCGACAATTTAAGAAATATTTTGGAAGGATTTCATAAAGAATTTAAACATTTCCAGGATTTCAGAAATTTCAAATGTTTTTAAAAGGTTTCAAAATGTTTCAAAATACTTCATAAGGATTTCAAATATTTCGAAATTTTTTGCAATGATCTAAAGATTTCAAAAATTTATCAAAGACTTCGCGATGATTTTTCAAAGATTTTTAATATTTCCAGGACTTCAAAAATTAAAAGACTAAAAGGTTTCAAAATACTCGCAAATATCTTAAAAATTTCGAAAATTTAACAAAGGTTTAATAAGGATTTGATACAATTTTTAAACATTTTAAGGATTTCCAAAGCTTAAAAAGATTCTAAAGGTTTCGCAAAGATGTCAAACATTTTGAGAATTTAAAAAATATTTTGCAAGGATTTCAAGAAGATTTTTAAAATGTCCAGGATGTCAAAATTTTTTAAGCTTTCATATGGATTTCAAATATTTTGAAATTTTTCGCAAAAATCTGAAAAATTTTGATAATTTAACAAGGACTTCGCAAAGATTACAAAATATTGTCAACCTTTTCAGAATTTTAAAAATTTAAAAGATTGTAAAAGATTTAAAAATATTCAAGATATTTAAAGAATATCTCAATGATTTTGAAAATTAAAAAAAAAGTTGGCGAAGATATCTCAACGATTTTCTATATTTTCAGGATTTTAAAAAATCAACAGATTTTAAAAGTTCTTAAAGTATTTCACAAAAAGTTCAAATAATTTAAAGATTTCGAAATATTTCTCAACAATTTCAAACATTTCTATGATTTCAAAAGTTATAAAAATTTCAAAAGATTTCCAAAGATCTTACAAAGATTTCTAATATTTGAAAGATTTTACAAACATTTCAAAGATCTGAAAATTTTCACAGAGACTTCACAAATATTTCAGAAAGATTCAAAAGATTTTAAGGATTTCAAGAATTTTAAAAGATTTAAAAAGATATCAAAAAGATTTGAACAATTTTAAGACTTTGAAATATTTCACAGAGACAGTATTTCTGAATATAGCAGAGGGTTTTATTTAGTCTAAAACTAATTGCAACACCAAAAATAGGTCCTAATTCGCACAATTTAAAAAAAATGTAGGGAGAGGAAACTTCCGTAAAAAATGATTTCACTTTTAACGAAATTGATAAATTCTTTAAAAGAATGTTGCACTTTGAACGAAAAAGAATATCTCGCAACCAAAAATAAAATAGTTCAAATTCCAGTTTAAAAATTAATTTAAAATAAAAAAGAACAAATTATTGAACATTTTTTAAGCAAAAAAGGCGGATTTTCTACCTAGTGAAATAAACTACAAACCAAAGAGCAGAATCTTCAATGAAAAAAAATAATTTAAAAACAATTTGTTTAACTTTTAAACAAGTAGTTTATTTTTTAAATACGAAATATTAATTTTTATCCAAAAATAAAATAGATAGATTTTCAACCATGGATATAATATTTTAACTAAAATGATGAATCTTTTGATACGCAAATGATTCTAGAACGGATTAGTTAAGTTCCAAGCCTGTAGTAGTATTTTTAAATAAAACAGAGAGATTTTACACCAAGAATGGAATAATTACATTTTCAAACAAAATAACTTAATATATTTTCAACTAAGAATGTAGTAGTTCATATTCTTACCAAAAAATATTTTAATCTTAAAATGGAAAGCAGTTGAATTCAACTAAAGAAGTGGAATTTCCCATATAATCGTCAAAACCTCAACCAAAAACATTAATTTTCGAGAAAGCACTCGAATTTTTAACCAAAAGAGTTAACCTTTATGCCAAAAGAGCTGAATTTTACACCATGAAAGTATTTTTAGTCAAGAAGGAAATACAAATTTGACCAAATTGTTGAATTTTTTACAAAACAGTTAAATTTTCAGGAATTAAATATGGATTTCCAAACAATAGCTGAATAATCTACCAACATAGTTGAATTTTCAACAAAAATATTCACTTTTAAATTTTAAAGTATAAATTTTTTAGAAAATCGTCGAATTTTTATGAAAATGATTAAATTTACGACCAGTTCTATTTTTAAAGAAAAAGATAACATTTTTACTCAAATGAGATGAGTTTTTATTAAATAGGTTGAAATTCCATTCAAGAAACATTTTTAAGGAAAAAATCTCAACCAAATTGTTCAATTTTCGAAAAATTTAATTTCCACCCAAATGGTTCACTGTTCTACCAAATAGTTGAGATTGAACCCAGAAAGACGAATTCTCAACAAAACAATTGCATTTTCAGCAAACAACATTTTTTAATAATTATAAAAATAATCAAAGTTTTAACTAACTAATTATAATATTTTAAACCAAAAACCATTCATTCTCAACAAAAAAAAATTAGTAAAATATTTAAAAAAGAATATGCCTAACGAAAAATAAATAAATTTAATGTTTGGCTCTGTTAATTCTCTTTGCATTTTCATGGAAAAACGAGAAAAAGTGGAAGGCATGAATAGTGACTGTGCACCAAGCGTCTTTTTTGAAATTAATTTATTTTTCATTTTTGATGTTATTTTTACGATTAAAGAAGAAACCGTGCGTTCCATAAACAATTTAAAATAACAAATACATAGATCTTTGTTGGGTGTTGCTTATTTGTTTTTTCTTACCTTGCGTTGCTTTTCCAAAAATTAAATTTTTTAATTTTAATTTTTATTTTTCACGATTAAAATAAAAACTACGCATCCTATCAAAAAATGATACATACGAAATTTGTAGCTCTTTTCTTTAGTCAAAAAATTGTGCCATTTTTTAAAATTTTATTTTTATTTTTAATCTTGTTTTTTTTAATATAATACAAAAACGACGCGTCCTATCAAGACTTCATTCGTATCAAATTTTTAGGTCCTTTTCCGGTGCGCGATTTTTGTCTATCAATTTTTTGTCATAGCTTGCATAATTTGAACGCAAACTGCAATTTTTACTTTTTATTATTTTACGGGCCTTATGATAAATTCGTTTTTCATTGAAAAAGTCATTAGGATAATTTTTTGCCTTTCTGATTACTACGAACAAGCGTACATAGAATTCTTAAATCTCAAAAAAAAGTTACACTAAAAGTGTATACCAGGGACATGCAGATATGCAGGCAGACATATTTGTAAAAACCTGCTTTCCGGGAAGAAAGTGGTCAAATTTTACAAAACTATAATACCTTCTTAGATGAGAATGTCAAAAAATAAATTAAAAACGGTGGAAGGTATAACCGAATAAACTATTCTACAGTTCGAGTGGTTTAAACTTTTAAGCAGGGTTTCGAAAGCAATTAAGGGGCATTTTCTGATGTTTTCCCATTATTTCTGTAAATTCAATATAATTTACCTTGAAACTATGCTAAGTATGCAACTTTACTAAAATATAATGCAGCTATAGAGGCAAATTTCCACAATTGTATTTCTTCAAAGATTTACGTCGAAAGAAACGAAAGGGAACGTAACGAACGTTTCGTTAAGTACCTTTTCGTTCTTTTTTATATAAAATATGATTACCACATACTTTTGAAATTTGTGTCTTCGCAGCCTCATTACCTTTTGATACTTTATCAGACTGACGTTATTTTTTTATCCAAATTATTTTTAATTTATCGAAATAATTGGGAAATGTGTAAAAATTCCCCTTAATTTCTTTCGAATCCCTGCTTTTAAGTCGAGTGTGGAACACTAGTAAAAGCTATAATTTATTAAACTAATTAAATATAGAAGACAATAATTAATTTCCTATTTATATTTTCATTTGCAGATTTAATTGGATCACCCCCCGAATCACCTCCGGGATCACGATTGGGATCGCCGGAGAGAATGCCGAAAAATTCCCTTGTACTTGATGTTCATTATTACGAAGGTCTTTATGGCACAGTTAGCGATTTACCTTCTCCACAGGAAGAATCTTTTAGAGTAGCATTAGAGATAGAAAAAGATGTTCCATATTGCATAGGAATAATCATACTTAACCATTTGCATCCATTCGTGGCTTTTAGAGAGGGTGTCTATGTACGAGTAAAAGTAAACCTAAATGTACCCGAAAATGAACCAATATTCAAAGCTGATTCTCTAAATGAACGTTTCGACATTCGTTATTCAGGGATAGTCTTCTATGCCGCGCAACGAACACCTTCGCCGAACCTGATGGGCAAAACGGGCACTAGAGTCCAAACATTGGAACACTCTGTAAAAAAGACTCGCGGTAAAAAAAATCTCAAATTTTAATGAGTGGAAAATGTTGTAATGATGATTTACAGTCAAATCCGTTTGGAGAAGCTCGATAGGGATTTGATTTTTATTGCCACCAAATGCAAAATCGACTCGTACTTTGTCATTATCGACATCGAGAACAATCACTTTTTGTGATTTCTTCATAGTGGAAAATAATATGCATAATGCTCGGATTAAAAGGGATGCAGGGATAACTTTGCCATAACTAATTAGCTAAAAATGAAACTTCAAATTTAAAGACAGTAATTACTTATTTTATGAGAATTAAGCCTAATTACTATAATTAAGAATGCACTATAAAAATCCCTGAGTCTTCGAGAATTTTGGAGATTAACGAAAAAATGTCTTTTGACACAACATCAGTAGGACACGCGCCGTTTCATGATGCTCTATCAATTTAGGGATATTACTAAAATTTTGTAGAATTTAAATTTTCGATTTCAAACTTTTAAGCTCCAGTTGCATCCTTATTATTATATTCAAAACTTGTGTATTCTGATCGCCTTATTTTTATTAAATAAAGCATTTAACTATGAATTCGTAATTGCTCATTTTGTATCCATTGTCTAGTTCCTTATTCTTCCCAATAATCTTTAAGTATGGACGTGATTTTATTTTTGCATTAACATGGACCTGAGGCATCAATGACCGCTGTAGATATTTATATATAATTTAATAATTGAAGAAGTTATTGTTCTATCGAACATTCACAGATATATCAAGAGATATTGGAATAAGTAAGAAACTACAAAATGTTATCAACTTTTATTATTAATAATACTTTACATCAAAACTGGAATGGACCCACCTATCAATAACATAGTGCGATTTGGAAGACTACATGTCCCTACGTCGATACTAATTTGTGACTTCTTGCTCAAATGAGGGATAATCGGGACTTAAAGTTTTTCTGCGAAAGCAGTGAAATCTGTCCCTAAATTGCTCGATTTCGGTGGGATCAGAAAGGACTCCCAACTATACGACGAGCGAAGAAGCCAAATGAACTTTAAATAGACAATGCTTCTTCAAATCAGTTTATTGAATGTACAAACTGTGAGTTTTTACTGTGATAAGTAGTGCTCATAAGTAAAAGGATACACAGTGCTCGCATTGGTCTCTACAGCTAAAAAGAACAAACTAATTACTGATTTGGAAAGATCAGAGAAAGAAGGAGGGGAAATGTTAGAAATTAACAAATGAGACTTAACGATTATCAATCCGTTTGAATTCTTTGAAATGTAAAATTAATCCTTGAAACCTCGGAACTGAGCCTTGTTATATCCAGGGGCAGCAGCGTCTTGGAGGACCTAGGCACTGGACTTATCCTGGTCCTACGCTTCTGGATAGATTCCGCGGTGGCTTAGCTGAATTTAGATGTTAACAAGCTTAGAGACTCCCTGACTGAATTAACCATGCCGATTAAACTGATACCGGAAAACTAACTGAGAGTTCTCGAGATCCAAGATGAGATTTCATACAGAACTTGACAGAGAACGAGTGATCTTGTATTCCACGATCAAGTTCATACATAGCTTGCAAGACTTCGTGCCTCTCAAAGCTTTGTTGCGCGTATAAGATTTTTTTACAGAAACGAAAAGATTTTATTGCCAGCATGTCAGGTTTTTAAGGCCCAAGATATTGACTTGCTGCGTAGTTTTGTAATTAGCTCCCCGTGAAATATTGACCGCATCCCTATCTATAAAATGTGAAAGATGATTCAAGAATTTCGTCGCGATCTCGTGACAATACTTTGAAACAAATTGAAATTAAAATATAAATTTGTGAGCTTTCAGTTCATATTATTTACCAATTGCACAAAAAGGACCACATGTTGTCCACCTACCGAGAGAGGATGGTCCAACATACCAGGAGCAAGATGCGGTCGGATGATAGACCGCAAGTCCATACTAAAAATATATAAAAAATACTTTTTTACCTTAATGTGTTTTAGGCGTGGGGTACGCACATTTTCTGTAAAGAAATCTGTGACGAAAGCACGTTGCGAAAATGAGTAACGCTGACGTCATCCTATATTAGGGCGAGTGATAGAAATATTCTTCTTCTTCTTTGATGTTTTTTCCTGAGCACTAGGTCTGTAGGTATGTTCAGGTTTCCGTGTTGGACATTCCCTGCTGATAAAAGTGAGACCTATCCGAACATAGCAAGTATTTTATAATTTAATGTAATGTAATGATTGCTTCTAAGACGAGAGATATTGACAATATCACTTCTTTTTTCTGTCTTTGATTGCAAAAACTAAGGTTTTAGAAAGTTAGAAAAGAAGACTTGAAATAATAAAGGCCCACTCGTCTACGTGAACTATCTCTTTCAAAGTAAAGTATTCGTCAGTCTAAAATACAGTGAAAAAAATATGTAGCAATATTACCTAGAATTCTTGGTATCCCAGCTAGAAAGTATCGCTTGATTTTGCCTTCCTAAATAGTTAGCTGTATTGAACAGATTTTCTTGCAGATAAAATATAGGTACAGTACCTAGAAAATTTAGATG
>JAWWLR010038556.1:0-10226 GCA_035041075.1 Acraspis erinacei | reverse complement strand
CCCGCCCCCCCCAACTGAAGCCCTTTTTACTTTTGCCCATAGAATAAGCCTGACGAGTTGCTCCAGGTGCAGATCTAGCTGCCTTGTTGTCTTGGCTGTTGCTTGAGGGACGCGCATTGCCCGCTCTCATCTTCTTAGGGCCTGAACGGCGCTTCCTCCTTACGGAGAGCACCGTTAGCTGCTATTCGATCGTGGCGTCAGGATTGCCACCAGCCTCATTGTTATGCACCGCTTCCAGTGGAGTGTACCCTACGGAGCCTTCCGCTTTCTGCGGTAGTTTGGAGAAGGGTCCCGGAACGGAGCCCTCATTGTTTTTAATTGTTCTTTCTATTTATAAGAATTTGAACTGTCCCCGTTAAGACACCTCCTTTATGATCCCATCCTGTCCGCCTTACTGAGAGGGGCAGGCCGGGATTTTCAAGAATTTGTTGACCGTGGTGCCATGCAGCTCTCGACGCGGCGATCACATCTTGGCTTCGGGAGCATTAGAACTCGCGCCCTCGATATTCGAGGAGGTTTTCCCAGTACTCCCTGGAAGGTCCGCTCCTTAGTTTATATCCCACCGACTACAAGGTCTAACTAATAAGGGCTAAATCACTGAGGATTTGCCAAGGAAGTTTTGTTATGCTCCACCTAATTAATCTAAGACGAATATTTTAATCTATAAATAGAAACGAGTAAATTCGACAAATTTAAATTTTTTTCTTATTATCTTTGGAGAAATGAGATCTCTGCTCATCTAACATAAATTCATCACAATTATATTTTATCGGCGCTCGCAAGGAGTCTTCTAATTACATGAACCAATCAAGCCTAAAAATATTCTTTTTTATTTAAAATTTTCTTTCCTGTTCTTGTGTACGATATTCCTAATCTGGTGAGGCTAAAAAAAATGTCGAACAGTTTTCCCTCTCAGTAAAAACTCAGTTCAAACCCTGTATTTTTATTTTAATCTTCAAGAAAGAACTCAAAATAAGAGGAAAAGTAAGATTCCATTATTTCACCCCAATACTATTTCTATGAAAGATTATAGTTTTCTCTCCATGTTCCAGCGAGAGATTTATTCGTTGAATCTTCCAAGCGCCTGAACCCCGGCAACCCGGCATAAGGAACTTCGTTCCAAAAATCTACCTTCAGACACTTCAGACACTATTGTCCCTACTTGTTTACGGCTCGCTCACAATCTCTTTCGCTTTTTCGCAAAGTTACCGAACGCGTTCTCATGTTGGGCATAGATAGATGGTTACTGTTCCAAGAGTTTCAGCTTAATATCGTTAAAATAATTAATAAGCAGTCGCGGACAATTTCCCAGGGATGCTCCCAAAGAATAAAACGCCACAAATTTTTTGCGAATTCACACCAAAATAGATCAATTTTTTTAACGATATATAGAGGTTTCGTAAGCCCCAGAAATTAATATGTGTTACGGTTAATAATGTCGATTTTGCTAAGAGATGGCCATATCTTAGCCATCCACGGACCATGCTATAGAAGGTATAGCAGGTATAGAAGAAGGCTATTTGAAGGCTCGACATATATCACGAAAAGGCAGTTTGTTCTGGATTGTCATTGTGCAAAGAACATAGTTTTTGAAAACTTTGAAAATGTCGAATTACGTACCAGAAAAATCCGTTTCGCGGGGAAATTTAATAACGTTCTTTCATTTGAAGAAAACGGTTTTCCCATAAGAAAAATCTGCCCGTTGGGCGGGCACATTCTCATCCCTCGCGCGACTGTTCGTGCTCCGGCTTCACACTCGATAATGTATTTATCTCGCGCTACGAGCTCGGTCTTTGTATGTTTCGCATATTCTTGAGTAAAACTTTTAAAATTAAAACTCAAAACATTCACCACTGAAATTTTGTGATTGTGAATTCTCTTTTTCTTAAAAGAGCTTCATTCGAGATT
Source organism: Acraspis erinacei (assembly GCA_035041075.1). NCBI lineage: Eukaryota > Metazoa > Arthropoda > Insecta > Hymenoptera > Cynipidae > Acraspis > Acraspis erinacei. The sequence goes on along the minus strand of JAWWLR010038556.1, from coordinate 8,318 downwards.
TTGGGCACACCAAGGGCGCGCGACTGAAATAAAAAGTAAATGAAATAAAATGGAAGCTTCCTGATAGTTTTGCCAACAAATTAATGAGACATTCGTAGAACTACCATAAAATTAAGAATCACTGTCCCAGGACGTCTAGATCAAGGACAAATGAAGGTCAAACTCCGTTATTCGGACGATATAATTTTTATGACACCCCCCATTCTTTTTGTGTGTGTTTTTTCGTGCATGTGGTTACTGTGTGTAGACTCGTGTGTATCTGGGCGTTTATGTAGTTGCTGTGTGTGCCTATCTATGGCTATGTGTATGTGCATGTGCTGTATGTGCCTACAATTAGATCTGTGTTAACTTACGTGGGTCAGTTTGTACGCGCGTGTGTGTGTGTGTGCGTGGCTGTGTGTGGCTTTGTGTGTGCCTCTGTGCTGATTCCGCTCATTTCTCAAGGGTTTTTGGCGCCATGTAAAAAATTGCGGGTGTTGAAGCAATTCTAATTCAAATTTTGAGTTCAGATGTTATATAACGAGATTATTTAGGTTGAAAGAATGTATTCTTTTAATGGAATCACATAGTAGATTTGTACACACAATGCAAATTGAAAATTTATGTACGACGTGTTCTTTTGTTCTTAAAAGATCTACGGACGGATTTTCTTTTGTGCACATTTGATTTGTCTCTTTTCAAAGACCAACAGTAGTCTGACATCATCTGCACGTCCCAAACACCTGGATATCTTCTCTCAAAGTCTTTCAAGTCTTTGTGAAATGTCTCACCCTGCTCTTCACTGAAGTCCCCCAGATTTTCAGGGAAGTAATCAATGTGGGAATGGAGGAACTGGATCTTTAAATTCATTAAACATCCCAGCTTTCGGTAGTTTTCCAAAAGTCTGTCGGCAATATTCTTGTAATCAGGGCCATAAGTTCCCTTATTTTGGAGCCATCGAAAACACCTTCATTGATTTTCATTCCAGAAATATTGGAAAATTTCTCAAATATATACATGAAAGCATCGCTCCCCGATGCCCTCATTGCTTTGATAAGCTGTTTAAATAACCCGAGTTTATATGTAATGGTGGAATTATGACTTTATGTCTAGGAATGAGACTCTCTTGTAGTATTTTCATAGATCCCGCCCCAAATTTTCAAAATTTGTTGTATGTTATAGAGTTCATCCGCAAAGTTGTAGTTTCTTTTTCGCTGAAGTTCAACTTGAAGTAGTTGAGGAGTAGTTTAACTTAGGTTTTATTTTCTCAACTTCGGGTGCTTTCCTTAAAGAGGCTACCAAGAAATGGAATTCAGAAAATTTTTGTATGCGTGCTGTTTTAAGAGTTATTTATTCTGCGCAACCTGATGTTTGGTGCACTAAAGTCACGCTTTTCCGGAGTCTCACACTCAGTGTATTGCACTATACTGTCGCAGTCTTAGGTTTAGGATATACGGAAATGATCGAAATACGTCAATCGAAGATCTTGAAGAGCGTCTTAGTCTTCCGTCTAATACGGCAAATTATGGTTTGTGACTCGAAACTGATAGACTATAATTGGCTTATGATATTTTTAAGCTATCTGTAAGTTGGCTGGAGAGGCTGTTTCAAATGGGGGACCAAAGATATCCCTACGCTGCTTAAAGAAATGTAACTCCTTAGCAGGTAAACCTTTGAGTAATGTTAATTTTAATGGGGTTTTGCAGTTAAGGGAGTTTTTCTGCGTGTGTAACTCTGTTCATTTATGGCCAGGACTGAACGCAATAGCATTATAAATGAATAAAGAGACAATCTTCCATCATTTTTCAGACCAATTAAAGTGCTCAGATTATGGTAGAATACTGGGGTCTGGCAGTCTATAGCGTGTTTCAACACTAGTCTTTAGTATCCCTGGCGGGCGGAATGAGACGATAGGGTACGCAACGGCGTACCCTTATCGCATCTCTATAGTATCCTTTCTTTATAATGAATCAGGAACTTTTAAAAAACACCATGAAAAATATTTAAAGTATTGCAATTTGTGTTCTATGTTAAATTTTCCGTGAGAAGGTCAAGGTTGAATGCGACTTCAAGCGCATCTTCTTTCAGTAGCAGCATACTACTTAAGCGACAATAGATGTGCTTGAAGTTGCCTTTAGCCGAAGTTATGGCATTTTGTAAAAATTTTTGAACGCTGCAAAAAACTATGAAAATTATTTCGTGACCTTCTAACGGAAATTTTGACGTAGAATCCGAATTTCAATAATTAAAATGTTCTTCTTGGTGTTTTTTAAGAAGTTTTTTTGCATGATACGGAAAGGATACTATATGGATACGATATGGGTACGCAATAGTTTACCCTCTCCGCTCATTCTGTCCGCCAGGAACCAGGCATTTAACCTTATCTTACTTTCGGTCTACCTATTTATGTCACAAGCACAACTGCTCAGTTCTGGCTCCTGGGTTGAATTAGAAGTTTCATTCGTATCGGCGAGGATTAGTTGTATATCTTGTCTACTTGTCCTGCGTATGCAGATATTAGATCACACCTTTTTTCGAGCCACGTTGTTCTTACAACTCTCTTCACACAGGCTCAATTCTTCGAACAATCCTGTTTTTAGGACAGTTGTGAAGATCTTATACAGTGTGTGTAAACAAGTTATTGGCAGGTAATTCTCTGGTTTGGACAAGTTGACTTTTTCGGTAGGAGTATAATGCGTCCTAATACAAGCCACTGCGTTTGTTGTTCACCACTCCGTCCATATCCCATTTTCCTAAAAATTCTATTTGTTCCTGTTACGATATCGGTTCGCGATACGATATCGGAATCTCACTAATAGGTTTGTCCATGAAAGTTTGATACGGAGCAAAAGTGCTGTTTTGAAAATTACGAAAGTGTCACCCGATTGAAGTCGTACTTGAAACATAAATATTATTTTATTTGCTTTCCAAAGCCCTGTTTAATATTTACAAAGGGTAGCCTTCCCGATAATTCATTAAAAATGTATATTAAAATGGCGCGAGATGCAGAAAAAGTGATATGTTGGTGAGGTTAGGTACATGCAGGAACAAGTACATATTATTAATAATAAAAAAATTCAAGATATTTAAGAGGACACTTTCTTCATTAAAAATGAACAAAACTGAAGTACAAGATAAAGTACTCAAATGATTCTCTTGAATTTTAATCTTCTTAAATTAAACCTAAAAATGATTTAATTCAAAAGCTCAGTAAGTCATTACACGCTTAAAATGAAAGGTTTTAAAACTTTTCAATTGAATAAATTAAAAATAAATGCCGTCAAACCTAAAACTTGTAAACTTCTATAAATTGAACAGTTCAAAGATTTCTGGTTACAAAATACAAACTGTTATTTTCTTTAATCGCAAAATTAGAAATTGGGTGGGTTAAGAGAGGAATATTTTAAACAGAAATCACATTTGAATATGATTTAAAGTTGAGTAAAAGCGTTAAATTACAGACCTGTTAATTTGACATTATTTTTATTAAAAATAGTTTCTAAAATTAAAATCAGATCTTCAACGTTAAAATCAATTGTTAAAATTCAAATGCCCTTAATTTCTAATTTTTTCAAGTCTTCCAAACCTCATTTAAAAAATCTTTATATTGAAATAGCTTCAAAATAAAGAGCTCGAATGGAAATTTTTTTTTCTAAAATATTTTAGAATTCTGCACTGTAAACTGAATGAGTTCATAATTTAAAAAATTAACAATTGAACTTAACATTTATAAAGAAGTTTATCCAAACATATTTTAAATTATCATGTGATATGAAATTCCTAATATTTTAAGTAACTGGATACATTTTTCTTCAGTTTCACGTACGCATTACAAACAATTTTTGCACCATTTTCAACTAATATTTATTTTATGGTCCAAATTTTTAGAGAAAAAGGTTAAAACTACAAAAATCATTTGCATTTAATTAAGTATTTTGCAAGCTACATGAATTTAAAAACTCAAAAACCGACTTATAATGACAGCTATTAATTCATTTGTAACTGCATTTCTTTGAAAATGCTTCATCAGCCTTTTTTAAAATACTTTTTTATCATTACAACTAATTTCATTTTTCTGTAAAACACCATTCTTCTGGTATTCAAACTATGCGACTACACAATTTTAACCTTTGGGCGGGCGCGGTGAAAATACTTACACGATCGGGCGCGTCGCATCTGTGAGATTAAAAACTATATTTCTGCTCAGGCTTGTGGAAAAGCTCATGAACCGAAATATTCATTTAAATATTGTTATATTTGTTTCTCAAGAACAACATTAGAACAACATTTTACGTGCTGCCGCGCCGGAGAACCGTGTTTGATTCCCACCGGCTTTTTTTTAATCGCATTTTCCTTGTCAGCTTATAATATAATACTCCTGCATGTATATAATAATGTATAAACTCACAGAAAAAACTGAAGTTTCCATTGGAACTCATTTTTGGTTCCAAAGGAGCTGCAACAAAAATGAACCCCACTTGCTGAAAAGGAACCCAAAACGATAAATGGGCTCTAAACGACACCACACTCGCGGTTCGAAAGGATCTCAATTGTAATTGAGCCTCTTTTCAAAGAACCATTTTTTTCTTTGCCCACTTGAACATTATGTTTAATTAATAACACAATAGTTACCTTAAAGCACACAAGTAATCGAACCCTGATGGATATAACCTAATGAAGATACTTCAGTTGCCAAATATTAACTTAATGAAAATAGAAATAATGACTTGATAAATATAATTTGCAGGTTATGTATCAAGGTTGTCAACATAAAGGTATATTCATATGCAATTAACTTTTCGTCGTAAGTCATCGGTCGGTAACCTTATTCTTTATACTCAAATTTAAAAATAGGTAATTATCAATCATATTTATTTACTAAAAAAGGAACCTTACATAACCCTTTTGAACTTCTGTCTTTACTCAAAAAATACCCTATGCGTATTTTCAACTTATAAAGTACTTATAACTCCTGAGTAATATTTTTTCTATTATGGAAAAATGTTCAATTAGATATGTTACTTTTTAAAAGTAGAAATATATTATCAGAAGTGAAGTAGGGTCGTTGCAAAAAAAAAATCTCATTATTTTCTAATTTTAGCATAAAGTGTGTAAATGTATAAACAATTTGACTGTATATAAATTAATGTTTCTAAAATCTGCTTTTATTTAATTTAAAACAACTCAAGGTTATTGTAATATTTCAAAATATTAATTACGTATTTGTCAATTTTCTCAGAAAGAAAGTATTTAAGCCACATTATCTTTCACTAATGTAAAGAGCAGATTATTTATTATTGAATAATATCATTTTTCCAAAGACACTATTGAGAACAGATTTTGTAAATGCAATCAAATATAAGTTATGATGGAAAGAGAAGATAGTACCATTGGAAATACATCAAATTGAAGTTTATTGGTAAAAATTTTTTTTTACCCGGAAGGCATCGATTCGATTCCTACGCTACCATTGATCCCCTGCTATCCGAAATGCACTTTAAATGTATATAAAAATACAAAAATGCTTTCAATTATATTTGTGGTCACAATAGGCTTTATAGTTTCAGCGCCAAGGAAGGGGGGGGGGCATCGGGGCTCCCGCCCGCCTATAAACTAAAATCCCTAAACAAATTTTTATAAGTAATTATTCCTTATATACATACTCATAAGATATTAATTATTAATTAATCTAAACAATGATCTGAAATTGTACTATTTTAATAAAATAATCAAATATCAATCTTTTTCCTTGATTTTTCTTTCTTGGGGCTGATCATAACCATGTTAATATTGAGGTTTTAATTTATTTATAAAGAATGCATTTTTAGATAAGCAGCACCTATTCAAATAATTATTGATAAATGTCATGTAAATATATTTATCAGGATTAAATTATTATATAAATTTTGTTTACGAAGAAATATAAAAATCCAAAGAATGGACTTAATTAACATTTTTATAAATTTTAAACGCTACTCGAACAAAATTGCCAATAAGAACTTAGGACTTCCATTCCGCGCCTTCCTGAATCACCGTCAGGCAGTACTAGTGCTGAAGGATAATAATTTTATAATTTTTCTGGAGCGGTTGGCACCAAATAAACTTGTTTACTTTATTGTTTTGTTCTGAAAGTAACAAATAATTCATAAATCTTATTTAGACTCTATGACAAACAATTTTTGTCAGTATTACAGAACAGCATAGAATTCAGTAACTTATAACGAAGCCGTACATTCGAAATATTACAATCTACATTAAAGAAGCACGAACAAAAATTATCGTTTTATAATGACTCACAGTTTGGTTAGCAAATGAACAAAAAGAAATAAAGAAAAAAGATTCTATTAACAGACCTATGTTATAAGTATATCTTAATATTATTTTCGCAACTCATTCATATACATATTTCTAAACTTAAATCTAAAAACTAACTTTGGCTTTTATGGTGAGTCTGCAAGCAGATTAAAGCTTTCACATATATTCTATCGAGTGTTCGAAATTAAATTATTTGCATTTATTGTATACATAATAAAAAAAAGTACTTGAAATACTTTAGTGATTTTAATGCAATTGAAGCAATCCAATCAAATGAATTTCAAATACTTAATAGTCTACTACAGTCTACTACGACGAAGTTTCAGACAACCTATCTTTCCCAAACTTTCGTCAACTATCTAAGTTCTACTAATTTTGAGAATGAACGAGATACCATTTTTCCCTATGTCTAAGCAGTAACGCTAACAAAATCGAAAAAGAAATAAAAAAATTTTAATAAAAAAAAAATAAAAATGAATAAAATGGAAAATAAAGCCCAATTTTTTTTAACTTTTGTGATAATGTATTTAAAAAATATAAATGTCACACGTTTTTTTAGAATTCCAGATAACATTAAAAAACACTTATTATTTGATAAACTATTGACATTTTTTTAAATAATTTGTAAATATTTTCCTATGGAATTCCAAAAATCAACCCATTTGCGTATTTCTGTATACGAATTTGTTTTTCTGAATGTTTGACTTACGGCCCCGTTCCAAAACCCCTATTGAACAATTTTGATAATATTGTATAATTTTATCTAGTACATTATTACAATTAGGGATGTTCTCACTATCTATTCACCCAGCAACTTCTTTTTTTATGAAATTCCCCCAAATAAAAAATTAGAAGGTATATTTTTATAAAATGTATTATTTTAAAGAATAAAATACATTATCAATGATAAGGAATTAATCAGAATCAGAATTTTTTTAAACGTAAGAAATTGTGAAATAACCATAATTGATCCAGCTACCACTAACAGTAATGTATAGGCATAGAAGCCTAGTGGGTAACTTTGGCATAAAATGCTGAGTAAAACCCCTTGTTAAAAATTAGTCTCTAACTGTGTAAACAAGTTTTTTTCGATAAAATAAAACTTTTTTTAAAGTCTGTCGAATTTGTCTTTAAAAATTGTAACTAAGACAAGATTGGTTGCTACTTGAATTTCATTGCACAATGAAACGTTTTTAGGTTATATCGCAATAAACAGTGAAATGTGCATTAAAATTTACATTTTTGCATATTTGCAGGTAGATACCTCAGCGCCTATAAGGCGGAGGCATTTTGAAAAAAATTCAAAATGCTTGTCAAGATACTTACCCCATAGAGAAACAAGAAATTTTCCGTTCCAAATAAGATTTTTGTTTATGAAAATTTAAAAAAAACGGACCTTTTCCTACAAGTTTGTGTGCAATATTCCATGCATAGGTCAAGCATCAGCTCGAAGAACGTTGTCTGAACAGAGATTTTGATTAACTTGTTTTTATATACATACTGTTTTTTATTCTGCATTTCGCACGCGGTAGCGCTAAAATCCATAAAGTTAAATTGTCATGTTTAAATTTAAATAATGGATTATAAATTACTAACTAGAAAACGAGGTTAGAAACTTTCACTTAAAAAAGTATTGTAACTCCAAAGAAGAGACAAAGCCTTCTACAATGGATTAAAAGTCGGTATTTTATATTTTTTAAATAAAAAATATTTATTTAAAGTATAAACCATAATAAGTAGGTAGAGAAAATAGTTTCCGGAAAAAACAAAAGTGCCTTTAGAGATAAAAAATATATGTCTTATTTAAAATCATTAAAGGAATTATTTTTACGTACCTAGGTCAGTGGTCTTAAAAAATTATATCAATATTTTTATATATTTATTTTGATGAATTTTACTTTCCTGACGACAAAATTTGATATAATAAATAATTAAGTCTTATTTACTTAATGGAAAGTTAATGTTAAATGGTATTTAAAACCAACAAAAATTAAAAGAATTGACATAAAAATCCAAAATCGAAT